>DWAJ01005793.1:0-11110 GCA_018238005.1 Eurema mandarina | reverse complement strand
AAAAAAACTTTATGGATTAGTATAAAATATTTTTAAAATATGATTAAAATCGTTTAAATATGAATATCCACTTCAAATAACATCTTATGAATATATAATAACACTATATTAAATAGCCTACAATTTATAATTTTACGCGCCTGCAATTTTATTAAAGCAATGATTTACATGTCAATGTAACTTTGATAATATATTTCTGTAGGAGCTCAGATTTCAAGCAACGAAAATATTCATATAAAATGATTCCATCTTATAAATTTATTTAAATTGTGATAAGTAAATTGCATAAATTTATACAAAACAAATACAAACAATAATAAAGAGATTTTGTGTTTACATATTATCATTATCATTACATAGTATAAAACAAAGTCGCTATCGCTGTCTGTCTGTCCCTATGTATGCTTAGTTCTTTAAAACTACGCAACGGATTTTGATGCAGTTTTTTTTTATAGATAGAGTGATTCTTAAGAAAGGTTTATTTGTATAATACATGCATAATATAGTAGAGAAAGACTGATAAATTTAGAGGTTTCTAATGTGATGTCGTAAATAAGAACATTTTTTTGCGCTTATATTGCAAACAATTCTTTTAAGTTTGAATTTAAACATTGTAATAAGCCAAGGAGGTTCAACTAATTAACTAATAATACAATAGTTTTCACTATCATGATTATTCTTTCCGTCCATCTGCTCCGATATATATAATAATTATACTTTTATTTGTTCTCTTAGCTTTTATATAGGCTAGTAACAACAACCGAAATTATAGTACAAAGACGTGTAACATTTTATCATAATTTTCTGGAACAAATTTTGAATGTTTTTTTTATTATAGTTTTGTAGTAATTTATAAGTGACTTAGGTTTAAGAAACCCAAAATTTTGTCCAATACGTTAGGCCGATAACATAGAAAAAATCGCATTTTACTCATGGAAAAACACAACTTGTTTTATATAAATTTACTAAGTAAAGGTTTCACTTGTAAATCGATCACGGTATAAATTAGATTAAGTATTGACTATGGATTCCCTTCAGTTGGTCTCCACTGAGTGTTGAGTGTACACTTCCACGATGATCGATGGTATGGTTTCTTTTTTTTTCTTCTTTCTTTTGTCAGCTGCCACTTCGTAAATTGCGCCTAGTCGTAGTTACTAATATTTTTAAATTTGTTTTTTTTTTATTCTGCCAGCTTTTTGTAATGCATTATTCCATACATTTTAAAGTTTATATTAAAGTCCACGCGGACGGAGTCCCGGGCTGTACTGTATTTATTATTTACTGACATTAACTATTTTTTTTGTGAAGTGCTTGCTTATCTTAATGAACATTATTCATAAGGATCTGCATTTAAAGTCCATTATTGTTTGAATAAATTAATGCCCGTTTCCAGTCCTTAAAGAAATATAAAATAGAAACTAGACTATAAAACCAGCTTAGCTCTTATTTTTTCCCTTTCAGATTAACTTCATAACAAATTACGTAAATTGTTTACTTATACTCTGTCTAAGCAGACAATAAATAATAAATATATTTTCACTAGCTGTTGCCCGCGACTCCGTCCGCGTGGACAACTTTGACCCCCCTTCCCCCCTTATAACCTTTTTTTCCAGTTAAAAAGTAGCCTATGTTTTATCTCAGGCTCTAGACCATCTGTGTACCAAATTTCATTACAATCGGTTCGGCGGTTTGGCCGTGAAAGCGTTATATTATAAAAAGAATCAACCCCTCGCACAACCTTTTAGGGGTTGATTTAAAAAAAAGTAGCCTATGTCCCCAGGCTGACCTAGTGGGGTTTGAAATCGATCAGTATAAGTTTCTCATAGGATATATAATATCGAAACGGGAGATGCGTCTTAACTTTTTGTTTGTGAAGAAAAAGAATAATATATTTCAAGTATTAAGGTGTATTTAATTATTGTACATAGTATATTGGCAATTATTATTATTAATAATAATAACAATGAGGTACTACGTCCCTAAAAAGAATCCCTAAAAAATGTTGCTTTCTAACTTCATAACAAGTATAGAGAATAATTTATTTAAAATTAAATTTTATAAAAAAAATAGTAATATTTTCCACCGCAGCTGAACCTGGGGCAGCTAAAACTGGTGCTTATAAATACGAAGATGGTACAAAATATGTCGGAGATTGGAATTCCAAGGGTCAGAAGCACGGCATGGGACACCTTGTTCTACCTGATGGGACGCGGTACGACGGCTCTTTGATGAGCGGTCTTTGCTCGGGACTTGGAGTGATGTCTTTTCCTGATGGCGCCAAGTAAGTTAAGGACTCTATAGTTAATGGGGATGTGACTGCGGTAAGTTCTGAATCTCGCTTATGATATTTCGAGACCTAGCGTATAGGTATATACAACGTGTAACAGAAATGTGTAGTAATATTTTTGCGTGATGTTCAGATGCTCATAGATAGTCTAAATACAAGTCCCCGCATTAAAATAAACATATTTGAGATTTTTTATTTCATTAATTCATGAATAAAATCGATAATATGAAAATAAAAACAAGTCACTTTTCGAATTCTAATGACAGAGACAGCAGTAACTTTTTCAATGAAATGCATTGTCATAGGGTCATGCGGTCATTGACACGTAACAGCTGATAGCTCTAAAGTGATGTCGTAGAGTCGATAAATTTAAATATCGATATGCTAGTCAATAGAAATAAAAAATCAATATCTTGATAATAAATAGTTCAAATGAAATGAAATTTTTACATTCATTTAAAATTAGGTATTCTTTACGATCCTTAAATATTACCACGCATTTCTGTTACACGTTGTACTTGTATAGGTACAACAATCCAATGGGGTCTAACGGCTGGTCAGTCAGTTATACTGGTCGAGGATTCTTTCTTTGGTTAAGCGGAAGGTTAAAATCCGCTCTTAGTCTACTGACACCTAGACAAGATATTTTCTAGTTGTAAGCAGTCATGTTCACCCAGACATATTGGTTAAATACATAGCAACTGAACTTTTAGCCTTTAAGGATAAAAAATATATACATTCAGCTCTTACTGCTTCAAACGAAGTGAAATCTTTGATAAATCGCCATTACTTGAAGCTGTTTTTTGTACAGTGACAGCTGGCCAACTTGGCCCAAGCTTAGTCCAAATTTGGCCAACTTTGACCTGGCATAGATCAATCTTCTTTAAAAATTACAACATAAAAGCTTAGCTAATTTGCCAAAGTCAGTATCTTTAAGTATATTCAATGAGCCGTGTTATACCAGCGCTCAATCAAGTCAAGTTTGGCATGTTTCATGATCCAAA
Organism: Eurema mandarina; assembly: GCA_018238005.1. Classification (NCBI taxonomy): domain Eukaryota; kingdom Metazoa; phylum Arthropoda; class Insecta; order Lepidoptera; family Pieridae; genus Eurema; species Eurema mandarina. Next base: position 7,819 of record DWAJ01005793.1, on the reverse strand, counting down.
TATAATTTATTACCCGTTAATGTGCTTTGCTTATACATTATGTGATGTTATTCGCACCTAACCCTGACGATAATTCCATTACACGGTGCGTGAGTCTTAGCTTGTAATGGTTTTCTATTTTTAGTATTTATTTTTGATGTGACATTCAGATTACGTACGTATAAATGTGGGTTGTGACTTCTGTGTGAGGACATATTATGTAATGGACAGTTATGGAAATACATATTGTCATAATATGAAATAATTTTTATTTAAAATTTGAATGATCCTCCTTCATAAATGGCTTTACATTTTTACAATCTTAGGTTTTATCCGTATAGTGGGTAAATATAACGTGGGTAGTCGGGCGAGGAGATCAACGTTCGCTCAATTCAATAAAATATTTCACGGCACGATTAGTTCGTTCTTTATTAATTTCATGATAGTAAATCAGAGCTCATAATTTTTAATGATTAACAAAGTATCACTGGATTTAAAAGATTACACCAGAACACGTGGGCGCGTGCGCACTCTATTGACCCAAACCCATAATGGCCGCCTCCCCAGCGCTCGGTGTTATGTCAGTTGTCAAACTCGAAACGTCATGTCCTAATCAACTGAAATTGATTAGCATAGTCTATGCGCCCACATATTTATAATAACTGTTGTTGTATGAAATGTTTATAAAGTAATGTGCGAGGAAGGAGGATGTAACCTCCCTCTGAACCAAAGGAAGGATCCTCGACCAGTCGAACTACTTGACTGGCCGGTCATTTGGCCCCGATGGTTCGATGTCGAGAAGTTGTATATATATATATGTTAAGTCTCGAACAAATATCGTAAGTGCGATTCAGACTCGGCACATTATTAGCGGTCGCTACAGTATCGATATTATTCGTTAAAGCTTGAATGAGTGAAAGACAAATAGTTTTTGTTAAATATACCTTGTTCAGTATTACTTTAAAACTTTTTTATTCCAACTAAAATAAGCATTTGAGAATATATGGTACCGTAGCTCTCACGAAGATAAGGTTTGTTAGAATGTGTATGTGTGAATACGAGGGCTGTTTAATAATGCACGTCTTGCTATACTCAGTAGTCATCCAGTAATATAAACGTTACATCCATTTGAAACACGTGTTTAAAGGTCAAAGCATATGTACCCGCCTAATTGGACGTATACGATATAAAATGTTGACATATTCAAAGCGCAAAAATAGAATTTCAAAAGCACTTATCTCGTTGAACATCTGGATAAAAGTCGCTCTATTAAAGGTATCAGTAAATCTGCCCGATTTAAAATAGAAGTTTTAATGAATTAGATCTTCGATTGCTAAGTCAGTGTGAAACTGCCATATATTTATATATAAATAATATATCAGTTAACGATTGCAACGGAAGCCAATTCACAATGTAGAGGAAGTAAAGCTAACGCCTTCTAAAAATATTTCTTGACTTAAGTATTGCTTTATGTGTAGGTGTATGCTGAGAGGGAAGATGTTCTGAGTGAGATGTAGATTAGTTCAGATAGTGAGATATAATGATACAAGAACTAAATGTTTCCGAATGCCTTTATTCCCTATCTCGTTCTTCTTTTTAACATTTTTATTCCCATTTGGACATCATTTATCAATATTCTTTTTATCTAAAGGCTACCCATCCAGGCAATTCTTGCTCAGTTAAGATGTCATTTAAAAAAATGGACAAAAGGCAGTAGATTTACACAATAGTAATATAATAATCTTTTGTTTGGTTCGTCCCAGATACATAAACGATAGATTGTGGAACGTAGCATATAGTAATGGGCGTATTTCAATACGCACACAGTAGGCAGCTATAAGCAATATGCAACAAAGGTTAAAAATAAGGCAGATAATTAGAAGACATATACATACATCCAGACTAAAATATCACATCTATTTTTAGTTCTTCTGAAAGCTTAACGCAGCAAAAATGTGATGTTATACTTTTCTGAGAGAATTTTTACCTTGCCGTTTCAATCTTGAAATTATCTTTAACATAGCAAGGTATGTAGAGCAATCCTCCAGAGATATTGACATACAAAGTAAAAGCTTTTCCAGCTTCACACATAAAAACTGACGAGTTCAAGGCTTCTGAGCTTAGGTAAACTTTAAATGTAGCCAAATGGAGCTAAATTGTATATATCAAAAGCGAGGGTTAGGATAGCTTTCTAAAAATAATAATTGAAGTCGTTTAAGAATGAATCTCTTAACTTCTTATATTATTCACATATAATACGTATAAAACTGGCAAGGCAATAAAGGAATCAGGATAATACTTCAAAACAATTTAAGAAGCATACGATACTTTTGATATTAAAACAGATCCTATATTTACTAACTCTATTCATACACGGTCTGCAACATTGTTATCTAACGTCAAAATCAATACCGAATTGATGTTCAACGCTTGTAACTTTCATATTAAGACCAATACTTTCCTTAAATTTGAAATTAATGAACCACCAATTCTTGTTTATATTAATAATATAATAAAGATTACTTCTATACTGTACATTTAATATGTTATAGGTTAGGTATGGATTTATATGAAGGAATACTAGGAATACATAAAGTACTAAGGGATGCACTTGTTTCGAATTAAAAAAATGTTCTGCATCGCTCTTTGTGATTAGGCTTACAATAAAATTAGCAAACAAAAACGGAACGACGGGTCACGTCTCGAAATAGCGCTCTGTTAATCTGCTGACCTTTGCCTTTCGGTTGGCCCCAGGTCTGTCTCTAATTTGCTATCGTCGCATCCGTCTTTATTTTGCTTATCACTTTATCAATCGTTAGGTAAAATAGCCCTTGATATATAATCCAAAACTATCGAATAGATTATTTCATGGGTTCTGCTTAAATTGTTAAAAAAATGACTTACAACTTAAAAGCTTAAATTCAATGTAAATGTATGTGTGTTTGTTTGGATTAAATAATGCAACTTAATTGTGAAGAAGATATCTTAAATCAATTGAGATTAATTTTTGTATATGTCAACGGAAAATAACAAGAACAGCGAATTTATAAATTTCCTAGGAAATTTATAAACCTTCGTAGGATTCTAAACGATAAATTGTATTATTTTACGACCACATTTTCGCAAATTTATCAATTTGCGACGTCTCGTGGTAAATTTATCAACTAACGAATATCCATTCGAAAGGTTTTAAATGGTTCGACCAAGCACAGAAGAGCTTTTAATTTAACGCTTTTTTAAGACACGGAAAATATAAATTTGCTGTTCTCGTTATTTTCCGGTGACATACGAGTATACACGTTTTGTTTAGATGACAATGCATGACTAGTAAAGTGACGTCACTCTTAATCAAAAGCGGAACATCCAAGATGGCAGACTAGTTATTTTTAATGCAATTCTACAAAATGAGTATTAAAAGAAAACGATTTATCGTAACAACTTAGTATATTTACGGCGAGAAACTTCTTTTCTGTAGGTATTTCTAAATTATTAGTAAACCATTAAAAAACCAATGTATTATCTTATTTATTAAACCAATTATACAAAGAAAAACAAACCTAGTAACTACTAATTTGGATCGAATTCTAAAATCTGTTATATTCAAGTCTGACCTATAAAGTATCTACTGTCTAAATGTTACATCAACGACAAATCAGTATCACGGCCGTCCCCTAACTCTTGATTTATTGCCTCCCATTTTTCATATTTAGCTAAATGGATGAAGTTAGATATATTTTTCAAAAGCGCTTTTTCTTATTTTTGAGTAGTTATGTATCCTTATCCTATATATATATTAAATATTTAGTACCATATTTTTTATATCATCTGTAAAAGCAATGTTTTTAATTTATTAACAACCCGCTCGGACTTTTCGTACATATTGTGTTATATATGCATACGTATTAGGTACATATTGATCTTCCCCTTGAATAACTTTATCTATAAAGATAAATGAAAATCCGTCGCATAATTTTAAAAATCTAAACATAGCGTAGCTGGAGCGGGAGATAACTTCCTTTTTTACGGTGTAGTGATGAAATATAGAATATCATCATTCTTCCACATAACAAGTCCTATATCGACATAAGTATAGGCATATTAAAAGATAATTTTAATAATTATGTAACGAACGTAGAACGTACGTAATTACTCTAGAAATGAATGTAGAATAGCTGTGACGCGGCCTTCAGGGGAAGGGTCAGTATAATCAGTTCAGGGATTAACCTTGCATGAGCTGAAACGAATGGGTTATGAGGACGTTTGTATATAATTCCTATATTGTGTTAATTTACACGTGCAGCTAACAAGTTCATAAGGAAACAAGCGACTGAGCGAGTAACTTGTGAATACTTAATAATAACCACTTGGCGGTGCCCCAAAGCAACATGAATTTTAAGCCAATATGCAAGAGAATTAAATTGACTTTACACTCAGAGCGTATAGGTTTGCAATTTAAATTTGGCAACTTACACACGATCGATAACTTATGCTTTGTTCCAAAATTTAAGCGGAGTATAAAATGCACGTGTATTCGCGTGTAATCTCAAAGGAAGAATAGATGAAATCATTACACTGAATTGAATAACAAAGATATAATGCTCAAGGGAGAGAGAAAACGAACAATGGCATCGTCGCTAGCAAATGGATGGCGAACATGCCAATGAAACGTCTAATGTAAAGCGTTCTTTATTCCTTGAGTATACTTAGACTAAGAATTGTAATGGAGAACCATCCAATATTTATTATTTTATTTTATACAAATCGTTTTTATACAAATCGCGAAACGGTCTTAAATGAAGAAATATTTTGCAAAACTTGTATTATAATACTGTTTTATATGACATTAAAAATAAATAAATTGCTCCACCAAAGTTATCCAATACTAACGATCCAATTAACATTTTACGAAAACTGAAGTTTAAAATAACGCATTGAACACGCTCTCGGACTTCCATGTATATAAATATACAATCCAAATTCGTTCAATGAATTCCTTTGAGCTTTTAGCAAAAAGCGACCGTAGCCAAGCGAGTCTTTTTAAGAGCCGTCGTGTTTGGTTCGTTACCCAAATTAACGTGTTAATACCGGTTTGGTGTTCCAAGAGTGTCTTCAAGGGAAAGAGTTTGATATATTTTAAAACATGATTCGCAAACAGCGAAAGTATAATTATTATGGTACATGGACCAAATAAAGACCAGCACATTTTTTATTCATATTGATTATTAATTTATTACATTTTTAAATTATTGCTATTTATACTTTTTTTCTAAGTTAAGTAGTTATTTTTTCACACACTATTAATAACCTGCACACGGTTGAATTTTAAAATAAAACAAAGAAAATTCAAATAATTATCACAAATTATGTTTCACCTTGGTGGTAGCTGGCGTGGCGACACTTCAATATAATGAGAACAATATTTCTACAAGACTAACCCGCTCACTGTTAAACTTAAAAATATATCGTACAACGTAGTTATAATTTTTTTTGGTTATTTCATCCATGCAATGATTGGGAATCTATTACGAATCACGGTTAAGTTATTCCGACTTCAAGACTCTTTCAATAACATTTATTTAAGATACATCAACAAAATCTATGTAATCCTTATATAAATTAAAATAGGTTAAATATCATTTGACTTGATTAAACCAACAAGATCAAAATGTCAGATAAAATTTCTCAAAAAGTTAAAAGTGGCTACTGCTTTAAGCGGAAATTCAACAGGCTCCTATTAGCGGTTTTATTTTAAAATACTTGTCTGTAAGTTATCTCAATGCAAAATAAATACCGTAGAAGCTAAATTTATTTTCCATAATAAATTAAAAGACAGAACGAGATATAGATAAGGTTGCTATTTGGCTAATTATGTTTTTGAAAATATTTGGTGAATTTCAGTCAAAGTTAAAAAGCGGGCAACAAGAATAATTCAAAAAGGAAAACTATAAGAACAGCTATTTATTTGTACGACGAGAAACTTATGTTATGCAACTTTTGATAATATTTATATATGTGTTCTGTAATTTGCTGTTTTATAGCCCTAAGTACAAATTTAAATCTTTCGGTATATTTATAAAATATATATTTGGTATATTTATAAACCTAAGTCATACGCAGTGCATTAGGTCATCTAGTATATTAATAAGCAAAGTGCACTTACATGAGTAAAATAGTAATAATAGACATCAACTTCAGCGTCGGCGAGCACTTCGGCGAAGTAATTTGTGGGGCACACGAAGAAGTAATCACCCACGACGTCGGCAATCATCTTCTGATTCAAGTACCCATCGGTTATTTCCTCCCAGTCCGTGTACTGCAAATACCATAACGTATAGGACATTAGAAAAGTAAATAACTTCCTTAGGGAGCTGCGTTTTAATCATTCGCTCGTGTACCGATAAGATCGTCTCTTTGAAGTCGTACAGATATTTAGTAAAACATCAAAAGTTTCTTGATATAATATTGTTGATAGTCGTTAATAGGAAACAATCAATAATAATACAAACCACTAAATAAAGTATTTTTTATTGTCAAGATAAACTGCATGAGTAATCATTATACATTATATATATTTTTAATAAACATTAGTATATTTTACAATTTTAAGAAGTGTCAAATTGCAGACGGGTTAACAAGAGACAGTAAAGAGCATTATTGACAGTAATAATTTCAAATGGGATGTCCTCATTACCCGTTTCTGGAATGCTGTATATTTAGTTCGGAACACTTTTAAGAAATATTTGAGACATTATTCATCTAATCGGAATGTCATTTAGGTTAATATAATGCAAATCAATATATGCGTATTCTATAATGTGAAAACTATGGTGGATGAAGTATATAACTTCATCCACCATAGTTTCGTCCATAAATATAACATATTTTTCCTTACTTTAGTACAGTATTACCTAATATGAATACTGCGGGTTTTTTTAAATAGTTATATATTATATATACTTTAACACACATACCTGGAAAACGATCGCCTCCCTTTTAATTTTGGAAAACTCCTTGAAGATTGTATCTATGATCTCCAAAAACTTCTCACGCTGTAGAAAACTAGGCCCATCCTTTTCAAAGTAATCGAGAAAGTCATACAGCAAGAAATACGTTCCTGAAAATGAGCTCAAGTTTATATTGATTTATACTTTCTTTATCTTACTTATAAGCGACTGTAAGAGAATGTAATATTCTATAATATCTATATTCTAAGAAGAAAAGTAATATGTTTCGTATTATAAACTTTAATTACATTTAATGTTTAATGCAAAAGGCAAGCTAGCGTCAAGATATTTGCTCTTCTCAGAACACAAATACAATAAGAGAATTCTTAAGCTTTCTAAAGAAAAATACAGTTTTACTTTAACGTAGAAATTCTTTATCCACTTTTTTCTTGATACTGGATAACTCATTTAATAATCTTTTTTTATTATTGCATGCTAGGTTCACATTTATGCATTTTACAATGCTATAAAAATGATTTCTACTTTAAAATGTAAAATTAACATAATACTATCACGGTCGCTAATAATTCCATGGAATAGTTATTGTAAATTTACTACCATCAAAAACAATACTTGTCAAAAAAACCAAGTCTCCCAACTCAATTGTTCTATGGTAAAAAGTTGTGAGATCCATGTAATACCAAGTCGGTTATTAATTTATTCAGTCTCTACTTTAGCGACTTTCTCGTCTTAATACGTCAAGTCCCTTAGACCACGATCGTGGTGCATAACAATTAAAAATCAATTGTGTCTGTAATATTCGTACTCGAAGCATTAACTTGTTGGGTAATAATTAAGAGGATTTTATAGTGACGCATATCAATATTAAAAAAATT
>DWAJ01005792.1:0-11110 GCA_018238005.1 Eurema mandarina | reverse complement strand
ATTGATTTGTGTTAATATCTATTGTATCCAAATCCAACTTCCTACCGACTTACAATCTTACAAATTAAACATTACACATTATTTCCTTAATGTGTATAGAATGGTACGTACTAGAGATGGGCCAAGTACTCGGTTGATACTCGGTACTCGGCGTACTCGGCGGGGTTTTTGATACTCGTACTCGGCCGAATAACTCGGTTAATCTTTGTTATTTGATAACGAGTATATTTTATTTTATTCGAACAAACTTTTTAAATTATTTATCTACTATGACGTGCAACGTGTTACGTGACGTGTCTGTTTGCAAACAATCAAGCGACTGGTAGTTGGAAGGTTTGGGCGGGGACCGGGGTTAGGATTGTATTAACGTGAGCCGACAGTAGTTGAAACATTTAACATTTAGCATTGTCGCATAATGCGCTCTAGTGCTATACATGCGAAATGGGAATTTGATTGAACCGAGTTACTCGGCGCATCTCTAGTAGGTACGTACCAAAGTCAAAGTACTATATTATGCAGCCTAGTTGAAGTCTTCATTCAACTAGGATACATATAATAACACTTTTGAATTGTCATGGTTTAACAAAACATTACCACCCGTAAGTACATACGTAGGTTACGTAGTATAAAACCTTTTATAAATCACAAATTAATGAAAGTGAAAATTTCTTAATTAAAAAGATCGATGCAATATCCAATAGCCCCATAAAAGTGTTTGGCAATTGAATTTAATCGCTCTTATTACCTACATACTCTTTGATTACATTATTACATATATCAACATTTATCACGTCGGCTAATGTGAAACATATGTTGCATAACCAAATCGCTCAAATTAAATTTCAGATGCGACTGTATTACGCAATTAGTTAATTTGTGAAGTTTCACCCTCGTAAGATCCGATTACAATTGTCTTACTATACTTAACTAGCTCCTATCACACAAAAACCTTATTGTCAACCTACGTTTTCTAGAAATTTGGGCTCACAATAAAAGTGTTCTTTAATTTAAGTTACAGTTTCTATATTTGTGCAATTTATATAAGTTTTTAGTAATCTAACAATAAGTACCTTTTTTGTGATTTAAAATTTGTTGTTGGAAGTTGTAATATATTATACCCCGTTACTGCAAGTATAACTTTCGTTTTAAGCTGCTTGTTATAATATCATCGAGGACTTTAAAAATACCCTCAATAAGGTTCATTTATCATTATTGTTGCGTGCACTATGACCAGTAATGTTATGTCTAGATAATTTAGTTTTTTCAAAATAAAAGCAAGTGATTTCAGCGTTTAGGTACCTAGAAGTATCATGCCTCCGCAAGTTAGAATAAATATCTACGAATATAAGGTAAGTAAAAACTTTACCCATTAAAGATAATTATATTAAATTGTGGAATACATTATTTTCTATTTATACGTATAATCGGGTAATCATAATAGTGCCTTATACCATAATAGTAATGGCATAATAATTTAGGCATATATCTTGTAGGGGCATTCTAGCGTACCTACAAGTGGTCAAAAAACAACAATGTATCCATTTGAAAGTAAGCAATGTCACTGTTATCTTTTATCTAATAGTTGCGAAACACGATATATCGTCAGTACTAAGTAACGAATTGTATAAGCCTTATTGAAGCACCATTACCACACCAAAGCTCCGCAGATTACAGCATCCGCTCACGTACATCACGATGTAGGTATACCGAGCCTTCACTTATGAAATAGCTTCTTTAAATTAGATGAGAATGCTTTGTAGCATATAAAAAGGTACGGTCTAATAATGATAATAATATCCCAGAAAAAAAAGTTGTTTTTAAAATGTAAGTAATGTTTTTCTCCTTAGTAATTGTAAGTATAATTTCTACTTCGTTGGGCATAAAGTTAAGTGTTAACAATCCTTTTTTTTATATAGCCTATGACACTTAGAAATAATATGGCTTTCTATTGATGAAATACCTAATTTTTAAAATCGGTTTTGTAGATCCCGAGATTACTCCTCACAATTTAACAAACACACAAACTTTACTTCTTTATAATATTAGTATAGATAAAGAGCAAAGTTCTGCGATGTTTGTACTAAAAATGGAAAATACATCCATTCTCATATCGCATCAGGTGCTGCACAATGAACGATTTTTCAGGATAGGTATACGTACCTACTGTTTAAGTGAGGCTTAACCATTCATATAGGGTACCTACCAAAGTGTACTCCATCTAAAACCGAGATCCTGAACATAGCTTTATTATATTATGTGACCTATGGTCGGATATTATCTGTGCTTAATTTACAACTTTATAAGTACTTTGAATGGGCCGGGAGAACCCCACTGTACCGATTAAATATAAAAGAAACATTCATAAACATTCCTAATTATTGCATTTTCAAAATATTCAGACCAGACATTTACAGAAACTTACATAAAATTTGTATTTGTTTATTTTTTAACAAGACTTTATTTTGTAATTGCACTTTCTCCCTCAAAAATAAAACAGAGTATCAATATATTCAAGAACTCATATTAAATAATTTGAATTAAAAAAGTGTAAATGTTGCCATAACATAATTCAGAATCGTATAAGAATTTAATTACAACTCGCCAGTATCATACTTGTCAAACACAGATTAAAATATCTTAGTGCATTTACGATTACAATCTCTGCGGTGTTAAGAGCTTTAAGATAATTAACGAATTCTATTCCGAATACATTTAACTATATTTATAAGTCGTGGTTCTATATACAAGCTCATAGATAGAATTAACTAATTGACCAATAAACTCTGTATAAGTTAAAATATTTATTTACAATTAATTTTATTGAAAGGAGGTATTCAAATGGTTTGTACTTTATATAGCCATAGAAGAAACTACTTATTCAAGACTTGATTTAATATCTTTCATAGCGATAGTCATTCAATAAGGTACGTATAGTGTGTTCTCTTCTAAAATCAAAGTCAAAAGTATATTTATTCAATTAGGCTACATTTAGTAACACTTTTGAATCGTCATGGTATTACAAAACATTTACCACCGGTTCGGAAGGCAGTTTCCACAGAGAAGAACCGGCAAGAAACTCTGATAGTCGCTCTTTTTAAAATAAGAACATACAATTGTAAATATAAACAACGACTATTGTAATATTTATACATGAAAAAGGTCTAGACATAGGTAATACAAATGGCCACCAAAAATAAAAAAAAGCTTTTTATTAAAAATATAATTATATATAATTGAGTGATTGAGTTTATCAAATTTTGTTCATTCACATCACAATTTAACCTATATTTTATAGTCATACGGTCTATTCACGACTCTTAATCGTGACCAAAGATTATGAAACATTTAATATGCACTGACCACACCCAAACGTATGTCGTTAAAAGTAAATCTATACTTATATTATAGCCTCAGCCTCTTAGTTTTACCCGTGGTCCTGTAATGTTAAGTAAACCAGAACATTTTTCATTAATGGATCACATGTACCTACACATAATTATAATAATGTGTATAGAAATAATAATACAGGAAAAAAAGTTTAAATACAATGTATCGTTGATATATATAATAAAGATTTTTGGACTTTTGACAGAAGTAAGTTTCTTAATTTTTTATTGAATATGTCCCAACCACTAATTCGATTATGTATAACTATATTTTCGACTAGGAAGCTTCTGTATCGCAACATGGGCTATATGTTATTTAAAATAATTAAATCTTCAAAATACCAAAACGCTAGTCATATTAATATGAAAACAAACCAATTAGTTGCTAAAATATTGCGGCCTCTATAAAGCGGATGTACCTTTCGCCTGACCTGTAAATTGCGATTAAGCTATGAAGCAGCTGATTATATGGATCATAAAACTGATTTTTTTTTACTTTGGACTCAATTTAATTGGCAATCCGATATAATAAAAATGATTAATCATGTATAGTATGGAATGTGTGTCGGTGAAATTGCGAAACACAATGTTTAAGAAATAAACATTTTGCAAGATTTTGTGTATCTATAACTAAAACAAAATATGAAATCTACATCTATACAGATATTATAAAGAGGAAAGATTTGTATTTTTGTATGTAACGAATAAACTCAAAAAGTACTGAGCCGATTTTAATAATTCTTTTTTCATTAGAAAGCTATCTTATTATCACTGAGTAACATAGGCTATATTTATAATTTGCATCCCGGTATTATTCCGGGAACGGGACCAACTCGGGAAAATCCGCGGGACACTACTAGTAGATTATATAGACAATAGAAATAATACAAGAAGATCTGAAGGTCTAAGTTTGCACTTTCTTGGTTTCGAAATACCCAATTGTACCTACTAAAAATACCAAGCACTTAACTAGATTGACATTGTATGGGTAATAAAATTGATATAATTGGAGTAGTTAATTGTAACACGTAGGTAATCAAAGCACGTGTAAACCGTTGGCAAATTAAGTTTAGCGAGATTGCGAATTATACATCCCCGTTAGAGCGGCCGACCTTCGTAGTCACATGACTTAGAGATTCATATTGATCCACATTTCATATGTTTTACTCCCACCTGCACACTTTATGCAACTTAAATTTCCTTCAGCAGACGCGTTTGGAAAGGGAATGGAGACAGTTGCATACAAAAATAGTCCACATAATCAACTAATTACAACGTTTAAAAAAAAGCTTACGTAAAAAATCCACAAGAAACGCCTGCTTTATAGTAATTATCTCATTTAAGGCATCTTTTGTAGTAATCTCATCTTCATTGCGATTTATTTGAGCAAATTACGAAACATGAACACTGTAATTATGTAGCGTAAATATATCAAATAGACTACGCAATTGAAAAATGGGTGTGAGATTTGAATTTGAATTTGAATAGATTGCAGATATAACACATTTAGAACGTTATGAGTCATATATCATCGAAAGAAAACGTTTATGTTCTAACCCGTTATTTTTGTGTTTCATATAGTATAAGTTAGTAAAAATATAAATTTCACAAATAAAAAAGAATTGTACCTTACAATGCATAACATTTTAGGTCTATTTTAAATCATACATTAATTAGGAAATAATTTCGTCGCCATATGTAGTAGGATATATGTATCATCGCCATTTTCAATTTAGTCCATATCAAAGACTAAATACTCCTTTTTGAATTGATGCCCCAGAGTTTCTAAATAGACTTTTTTGTTGAAATCTGTGCAATGTCTACAACATTTGCTATAAAAACCGACGAATACAATACAAGGAAGATTGCACGGGCAATTTCTTAAATAACACAGTTAGATTACAAGTTATTTGTGGACGTTTATTTTGTATTTCATTTGAAGGCGCTGAGCGATTCGGTTTTTTGTGCAAATTGTGAAACAGTTCTATCGAGTACGCGAACGATTTTTGCGGTGGGTCACGGTATTAGCAATTAGATGAAATATACTTGACACAAAATGCTTATAAGGAAGCGAAGCTGGTTATGTAAGAATATTATTAAGAGATATATAATGAAAATATAATTGAGCTTTTAAAGATTCACACCCACAACCACATTGGAATTGCATTGACTTTTTATTACTAAAAATATGATACAAGCTAAAGGATATAGATAGATTTTGCTTCTCTTTTCATTACTCTTGCGTGGTAAATAGCATTGACATACAATTCACTGGCCTTTTACGGAGAGATAAAACGAAATAGTAGGAAGTCGAAGTTGTGAAATATGACTCTTCTTCTCTATAGTTAACTTTACTATCGATATTGTGGATACAACTTACATATAAGTATAAAAGGATCTTAAAAATTAATTAGGTACTGGAGCAATTTTAACTAACATTAGATATATAGATAGTAAATCAAATTTAAGTACGACTAAAATTTTCTTTTACAAAAAATATTGTCAGATTAGCTGGACATGAGACAGACAAATTTGAATTCAGTATTCGGCCGTTAAACTTAGGTATGTGCCAGTTTAAAAAAAAACACAAAAATTAACGTTTTTATAACTTAATTGTATTCAAAAATTAGCAGTAAAATTTAAATTGCAATTTATAACATGTATAAAACTTAAAAAAAAATTGTGTAAAACATTTATTAGTGACACGCGAGGTTCTACTAAGCTATTAAAGTAATAAAGATACGATACATATACCTAAGCATATAAATTTAAAATAACTTAAAAACAACCAAATAGCTCGTGAGATTTAAAACTAAATGCATTTTACTTCATGATTAATTGCGCTAATTTATGGGTATATAAATCAGATGTAATACATTGACAAGGACTTTAATATATCTTTACTTACGAAATAAAATACGATTTAGATCTCTTGGCAACTATACGTTATCACAAGGAATAAACTAATATAGATCTTATCATTTGGCTATATGTGACACAATGCATTGCAATACTTTTTCTTTAAGACACACGACGACAGTGTTTCTTACTTTAAATCTATATATCTAAGGTGGACTTTTAGCTGGAAGACGCGAAAAGCTATGAAAGTAAATACTTTAATATGTAGAAATAATATGAACATTGCATTGAACAATATGTAGCTTATTTTGTTCTTTAGTATATAGTTATATATAAGATGTATAATAAGGGCCACAACATGTACCAAGTTTATAAATTTTACATTTGTTCCACAATAGTAATTGTTCAAGTAAAAAATTGTTCTTGTGCTATGTAGTATACTTGAAATGCAACCAGTTTCGCCATGCCCAACTTATTATAATAGACTGAAAATTACTAATGCTGTCCAGGTAAATGCATAGTTTACCACATCAAATGGGCCTGAGGCCTCTCATAGCAATTGTTACGAAAATATTTTGAAAGGTATCAATCAACAATTAGATACGATTTTCCTACCACAAACAAAGCATACATTATTAGATTAACATCTATTACTAGGCAATATATTTTAAAACTTCAGTTTATATGAGTAGCTATTGTACCTACGAGTTAGAGCAGATAACAAATTAAAGACAAATTGAATTAATAGAGAAAAAACCATTTATTAAAGTAAAATAGATCATTATTAAAAGTAAGTCCAAATTCCGTTTGGTTATGGAATTCAAGCTTTCCCAATTGCGGTATATTACCTAACAAGATGTCACTGCCAATGTTTACCATAATTACTTGAAAGTTTCAAACAAAACCATATATGTATATCGTAAGTACCGTCCGACTTCGTTCTTAATCGTTTAGGCCATGTTACAATAGGTTTACTCGCTGTAACATTTGTAAAACATCTCTTTACACGGCTTGTTTTGTGGTTACCAAAATATCTCAAGCAAAAACAAATAGTGGCGTCGACTCAGTAGGAATTTACGTAACGCGAATTTGTACATCTATTATAAATAGCAATTTACAAAATTTCACAAGTCCGACATGCTATTACCCAAACTGATTGAAGAAAATCGTCCAATAAGATCAAAATGATGACATGCCTGCTACTAATTTTGGCTGTTATGCATCTTAGAAGCTTTTTAATTTACTTATAAAGCCACTTAAATATCACTTTTCTGTGTTGTAAAAACGATATACATTAATTTAATTCAACCAAATATACCAATTAGTTAATTTTAGCGAACAATACTTATATTAAAAATATAAAATTATTATAATATGCAATTCAGGATTGCACCACCTATAATTGGGCTAATAGCTAAATTCTCCAAGTCATGAAGTAATGTTCTTCATTCCGTCACACTTATGCGTCGGTAAGCCTATCATATAAACATCGGCAGTAATCTTCGAGACACATGTAGAGAACTTGTTCTTATTAATACCTTACCATGAATATATTTACCCAATATTTAACTAAGCTATATGCCGCTAAGTTCAAAACAACATGACATATTATAGCCTGTCAGCTTTAATTGGCTTACAGATAAGTGTAATGATTTCATTAGATGCCAACATACGAATGATATCTATACAACTCGTAAAATATTAAGAGATTAAGAAGAACAGTATGTTAGTGTTTGCTACTAATATTGTAATTTTGTCATTTTTTGTTAAATATCTAATATCAGCTATTTCTAGAGATAAAGTTAATGATCTTTTAAACTTAAATATTTCCTCTACATTATGCCTTTTTCTCTTAATATTTGTAATGACCAGTGAGGCATCGATAGTGAAGCTTTTTTTATGTGTGAAACAGGGCCAATGTTGATGATCGGGTAAGATACGTAGGTATTTAAACAATTTTGAAAAATGTACTTACTTTAAACAACTATGCCGAGGTTTTCTTATAAAAAAGTTAATTATTATATTACTTTATTATTAGTGTTCATGGATGTAGATATAGATCTTAAGTAGACACAAGTTAAAAAACCTTTGATTGTTCATTTTATAAGAAGTTCAAAGTTGAGGTAAATAATGCATGGGTTGACGAATGTGTAGCAAAATTTTCTGCTTAAAAGAATATATTAAAAAAATAATATGGCGTATTGAAATTTTAACTATTTATTACCCAATTCTTTATTTTTATGCAAACAAATTGACGTTTAATTAATAACTTATTGACCACTAATGAACACTCGATGAATGCCACCGAGAAGTCCTATCCCGAATACCAATTGCAACATATCGATAAGACAAATCGTTTCAAGTGGCTAATAAGAGATCGACCTCGGTCCACATTCCCGCACTGTTGATCGTGTGTTACCCATTTGAATTAAAATTACTTATTCAATCCAAGGCTGCTCGGAAGACTTGCATTGGCGAACAATGATTTACGCCTGCAATCCGATTACATTTCTTAATTGGTTCATTAAATTATTTTTGATCTTAACGATCCAAGGTAAAGAGTTGGCTAATTATTTAGGCTCGCATCTGTAGAGTTTTACAAATATAAAGCGTTACAAATATAATGTGTTTGGTATCTATCTTATCTAAAAAATTATAGACAAATGTGTCGCTAAGTGCAAACTTAAAAAGCTGAAATAATTTCGATCAATCTTATTTTAAAATATATCTTTTAGAACAAGGAACAAAAACAAGTTTTATAGCAGTCAAAATAGGTTAGGTGTAGCATGAAAGGTTTCACCTAGTTTAAAAAGAATGGGATTCATGATTAAATTAAAAATAGTTAAATTACACCTCAGACTAAATTGATATAAAACAGTAATTATCATAGAATACTATACGTTTTATAACCAATTACCCACAGATATTTAAATGGTGCATGAAATCGAATTATTGCAATACTAGAGGCGTGCTCCATCATCTCTTGTAATAAATCCTCTTAGTAAATGTATAGCAAAATTGCGTAAGTTAAATAAAGGTGTAGTGACTATATATATCATACTTTTTGAATAAGATTATATTAATTGTAGGCTTGGAGAAAATTTATTTGTGTACCAAAATAAAATACTATTGTAATGCTGTGGTCAAGAATTTAATACATGTAATAAAACAATGTTGAACAAAAAATCTAAGGATTAAGTTCTTTAACCAAAGATTTATATTAAAATACATTATTTCCTTTTTTATATTGTATTGGATTCTTCATTTAACACTAGCTAAATTACTTTTTTCTTATAACCACAAAACTTTTAATTACATGTCTTATATCGTATTATTTTAACAAACATTTATATAAATCCTAGTTTCTACCTCAAATTTAATTGAAGACAAAAGATTCTACGCACGTACTCAAGTGTTATTTTTTCACGCATTTCGATACCTATAATGTTTATGCATATTAAGCTTTAGTGACTGCTTCAATAAAGGCTTGCCAACTGAAGTAATGTTATGAGACGAAATAAAAAGTATAATTGTTAACAATTTAGCGAGTACGCTCTAAAAGGTCACAGATGATAGTTGTTTTGGAGAATGGAAGATTTTGCATACACAAAGCATAGTATGTTTATTCATGTAACAGTTATGAGGACGTTTATTCGTTAAGAAACAATGTTTCGCACTTTTAGAAGAGTTATTACGTGACGTAAATTGTATATTGTGATAAATATAGTAAAAAATAGATTGTTATGTTGTATGGTTTCTTTCATGTAAATATTCATAGTATTATGGAAAAAAGAACATATTTTTTTATTACAATGCTTTTGAGGTTGTAGAGACGCATTTAAATTTTAGAACCTCCAAATCAAAACGGATTTAAGACCACTTGATACGATTTATTTCTAGCTTGTTGACAAAAAAAAGTAATAGGAAGTGCTTATTTAAATAAATACATAAATATGAATGCACACTCAATAAATATTCCTAATGATCTCGAGTACTGGTATTTTGGTAGTCATTACACTTTATTATAGACTTTAATTGACAGGTTTCAGATAACACACTCCACTTTCGCATTTTGCATCATTTTTACATAATACTGTTTTTTATATAAATTGCACATGTAATAAAAACTGTTGTTGCATTTCTAGTATTCTTAACAATTTGAAAATCACAAGTATTATGTAGATGAAATAAGGGGCTATTTTTGTGTTCTTTTATATTTTCAAGAAAACTTTTTCGTTTACTTATTATTTATTAATTGAGAATGAGCTCTCGAATAACTTGAAATCAGTATTGGACTATAAACTTTATATCACACACACACATTTTTTTTAAAATCTTAATTGAAGTTTGAACATACGCATTTGCAAACGAAATCTCACATTATACCTACGATTACAACGTGAACCGTCGACTACCAATTTATATAAACACACTAGCTGTGCCCGCGACTTCGTCCGCGTGGAAAAGTTATTTTGAGCATCATATTTAATTTTGCAAACCTTTCTGTCATTATCTATACTAATATTATAAAGAGAAAAGATTCACCTACCACCGGTTCGGAAACTAACCCGTCGAGAAGAGCCGGCATAAGAAACTCGCACGGGTCCTACATTTTTTGCCGGAAAAATCATCTTTTAGAATAAAATTTACAATTCTGTAACATAATTGTAAGTCATATTATCATAATGTCACTCAGATCACTAATCATAAGTTTAGTATTATGTCAACCCGTGCGAAACCGGGACGGGCCGCTAGTCTTAGACCGTAATTATTTTAAAGTACTTCTGCGTAAATTATATTTTTTGTTTTATTATCTTGTGGTAGAAGGACACAACCCGATCTTGATAACGCGAAATATAGTTGGC
>DWAJ01005791.1:0-11111 GCA_018238005.1 Eurema mandarina | reverse complement strand
ATGTATGGATGTATGGATGTTTGTTACTCTTTCACGTAAAAACTACTGAATGGATTTGAATGAAACTTTACCACAATATAGCTTATACATCAGAATAACACATAGGCTACAATTTTTGAGGATTATACGGGAGGAAAGGGAGGGTCACAGTTTATATGAAAGTCCACGCGAACGGAGTCGCGGGCAATAGCTAGTTTATAATAATAATATAGCCTTTTTTTCGGATTTCCTAATAAATTACAGTGCTTTTGAACTAAATACATTAATCTTAAACTAAATAATATATTTTAAGCAATTATCTGAACCTTAGTTATCTCCTCCTTCCAACCTAATTATATATTATATGTTCATAAAATATTCGGCTTGTTTGTTAATTTGTAAACGTTTTTCATTTTACGTCGAATTAAATAATTATAATACTTTAGGACGCATATTTCTTTAACGCAGCACTATCTATTCCCACGCTAAGCAGAGCTTGTATTATAGCTACAAGATAATATTATATAAATTACATAAACATACTTTTATTTTGTAAATACACACATATAACATAGCAACACCCAGTCCAAAAAACAAATGTTTAATTGATTTTAATTTGATCTAGTTTTTGAGGTAAACTTAACATACAGATAAACGAACGACAGTCAGCTTAGTGATCCTGTAAAGGTTTATTTTCTTTTGCGGTACGGGACCCTAAAAATCCGGTTCCTTGGTAATGAAGGTTGAGGTAATAGCCTTTTTTTGTTACCAGTACTATCGAAGAATTTTCTGTACTGTCACGCTAATTCTTGTTATTATGTAATGTGAAAAAATACTATAGATCAAGAGTTTTATTTAACCAAGATCATACTCATATCGGGCCAGCTATTTGGTATATATATACGTACTTTGTACACACAGTATGGGGATCGAATCCTTGACGCAAAATCACTACACTGCTAAAGGAAACTGTATAGAAATCGTACAGTGGTTTTTGAGCTTTTCCAAAAACACAGACAGACGCGATTAAGGACTTCATTCATACCAGTAAATCAGTCTATAAATTAACCAAAATCGTAAAATATTTACAAAAAAGTAAATAGTTAGTCATAAAATAAATTTATTAGGAATCACGCCACTTAATGCCTTTTAATGGCGTACCTACTTCAGAGCGTTTTTGGGAATTTTACGAGTTGGTTGTAAACATGATAGTTTACGACTTTTAGATATTTTAACATTATTTTGATGTTCTGCTGAGTGAGGTTTAAGAGGTGATTCATTGGAACATGATTATTATAACCTTTCTAAATTTTTGTGGTTTAGAATTTATCTTATTTATCGTCTTTATCGGTGTTGTGATATCACTACATCGTATAAAACAAAGTCGCTCCCTATGATTAAATCTTTAAAACTGCTCATCTGATTTTCATGTGTTTCTTTAAATGAAAGAGTTAATCAAGAGGAAGGAGAATATGTACGATTCACGCGTAATATATTATGAGCAAAAGTCAGCGAAGCCGGGGCGGGTCGCTAGTTTTAAAACATATGACGAAAATATGCACTAAGTTCTGAATCACGCTTTCATCGCCACTCAGTCCATGCGGACGGAGTCGCGGGCAACAGCTAGTATAATATATATTTTGGTTATCATTCTATTTCCCTTTGAACTAGCGGACATAGCCGGTACTTATAGCTAGCTAGCTACAAAATAATAAAGCGTATAATATAATGTTCGAACACGTCGCAACAAACAGTACAAAAGGATGTTTTATCGAGAGAATTTCCTGCGATTCTCATTTCCTTGTAACGTATTAAATTGCCTTGTAACAACTGTGTCGCTATTGGGGGCGATTCTACTAGCTTGTTTTAGGCGTGAACGATTTTAGTTGGAATTATTTGACTAGTTACATTCCGTGGTTTCATCTGCGTCTAATTTGACTGTTCTTACTTGTAGACTTGATAGTCCATCAGCTGATAAAAACCAAATTTCTTTCAAAAATTTCATCAAAACGGGTTCAGTAGTTAAAGTGTTATAGATAGACGAGCGTTCTAGGTAAACTTTTATATATTATACATATTGAATATATTATTCTTAACGTCAATAATCTGTTGAGTACCACCCGC
The DNA here is from genome assembly GCA_018238005.1 of Eurema mandarina. Taxonomy (NCBI): domain Eukaryota; kingdom Metazoa; phylum Arthropoda; class Insecta; order Lepidoptera; family Pieridae; genus Eurema; species Eurema mandarina. The sequence goes on along the minus strand of DWAJ01005791.1, from coordinate 9,008 downwards.
ATATAATTAGAACGAAAACTACTTCACGTTATTAAAAGTATAATTAACTAGCTATAACACGCAGTTTTACCCGCATAACGCAACCCTAACACAAAACTAAATAAAATCCTCAAAAAAAATTCAATTTTTAAATTCAAAAATTAAATTCAACATAGACAAAAGATTAGATAAAAAAATGTTCCAGTAATTTTAACAAAACTAATCCTAAACAGAAAAATTTCAAAGCTTTTAAGGCTCTTTCATACTCATATGAAACCTCCCTAATTACGCAACACGTCGCCTCGTAAACCGCTCCCATGTGTTAGCTTTTCCTGATCAAATGCGACATTGTTTGATGGATGGCCAGCACGTGACTTGTACTGTAAAATTAGTTCAGCTAATATCATGAATTAGTACTTACTTCTGTTTGCTGAACCCTTTTTTCAAAGTCAAATATAAATATATGTGTCATGATTTGGATCTAAGAGACTCTTGAAAAACAGTTTTCACTATCTCGGGAGTCTGATATTTGTTTTTTTAAAACACCTAATTCTGGAAATAAATTATTATTATATTTATTGAAGTAGGTTAAATAAACGCTTAATAATACTTATGAATCATAACAGTATTACAAAACATTAATATTCTACTGGACTATACGATACATACTGTTAATTGCTCTTTTAAAATAAGATACAACAACATTGCAATATTACAATTTATTTAATACTATTTCATCAACGCTTTTTAATTTTGAATTCGTCGTAATCTTAACGCTCTGACATAATTTATTGTTATAGTTTTTTACAGCAAGTTTTTATGAAAGCTTTTGATACCCTTGCATATGCGACAAATAATTTTTATAAGTGTTATTATACAATATTCCATTCCTAGATTCGCGCGTGTATTTATTTGCATTTTCAGATCAATATAAACTACTAAAACTTATAAATATCACTCGTAAATGTTAAACAACAGTAATGTTTCGTAAGGTGTTACGCAAGGTACAATACACGGCCCCAAACATTACCCACCAAGGAAGCCATGCCATAAGCAATTCTGAGCTCGAAAACTTAATCGATTCAATTCATGTGCTTAGTCAAAGTTGGCTCAAAGGCTATCTGCACTTTGATACAACTGGTGCAAAGCTTTTAGCCCCATATCTGTGTGAAATTATTGCCGCACTGAAAGTGGAATTAATAGGACAATGCAGGAGTAATGTTTGCTCTATTGTCTTGGCAGACATTTTAGACATGCAATATGTAAGATGTGTTATAGAGAAGCAATGTTTAGAACTAAATACATCTTGAATGACATATCAATTAAGTAGATACAATTACAAAATCTACATTGGATCTGATAAACCGATTTAAAATGTTTTGTATTTGGAATTTAATGATATTTAAGATTTTCACAAAGAACCAAAAATGGTTTTGAAATATATGTTTTTACGCCATACCTGTATACCGATAAAATTTCACAGTAATATGTTTAAAACAAACCCTTTAAAATCAAAAACTTCAATGTATGAAAAGAACATTGAAATTGGAGAAAAATATAAATGACAAGAATATAAATGACAGAGAATTGTGATCCAACTAAAAGTTGGCCCAAGTTGGCCCATTATTGCGGAAGAGTTTAATTGGTAAAACGACAGACGGCGCCCGGGTTCACACGCTATAAACAAATTAAGTAAAACCTTCTATATTTGGTGTCGAGCCAAATATTTAAATAGCTCTTCTGGGCCATTAAGTACGCGGCGCGAATCCTAATGCTATCTGTCCCTTTATAAATGTCTACAGCTTGTAGAAATGTTTCGTAAATTTCGTTGTCTTAAACGTTAAATGCTATATCACAAAATTGTTCAACGTTGTTCAGATTTTCGAAGGAATTTTTTAAAATAAGTGTTGTAGTTAAATAACACGTGCGATGACGTAATGTTATTTATCTAAGACGTGTTGTATCTCGTAGTTGAGTTTGGATAGAATCAGAAGCCGAGAAAACTACAACTACGTATTTTATAAGCTTGCAGTTTTTAACACAGAAAGGCTATGAAGTTATGAATTTATTTTGTATTAGTTTATATCGGAACCATTCGATTATTATACACGATATTTTGTTTAATTTAACGCTGAATCTGACAGAAAGACTTGATAGAAATTTCGGAATCGATGCATCCAGATATTACAACTGCAAAAATGCAATCAATTTCTTCTATAAAGTTTTTTTTATAATTTTTAATTTAAAACATAAACTGATTGGCCCCGCCAATATAACCAATTACACAAATATGAATGTTTTTATTTGATGAGAAACCAAATAAAACAATCAACTATAGGAAACCCACCTACTACTAATAAAAAAACACTTAAAAGCCATCTCGTTAAAAGTAGAAGAAAGGAAGGTTTAAGAAAACGCTAACGTCAGAATAATCTCTATTTCAGTGGCCTCTAGAAAGTTGAACAACATTGTAGTAACACGATAATGTGGCGACTGCTCCTATCTGCGTTATATTGTATTAATATCTCGCGAACTTGTGTTAAGGATGAGGGTTTTGCTGCAAATCCCCAAGTTTCAAATAGTTGAGCTTTATCTTGGTTGGCTTGTTAAGTTTGTATAGTTTTTCTTGGTTGGTTCAAAATTAATATCAAATTTGCATCTGTTATTTCGTTAGCTGATTGGAAGACATCGCTTTTAATTAAAATGTCTTTATTATTATTGCTAAAATTTGTGTTTACTTTAAGTTTAATGTAGTGTTAAAGTTATATATTTTAACGATGCTACATATAGTAACACTTACGTTATGAAATTACATAGGTAGGCACATAGCTAGTGGTTTCTACAGAGAGGAAATAGTATTAAATAATTAATTAATACTTTTAAATATCAAATAGGTATATGTTTTGAATAATTACCGATATATTTAATATTTAAAGTAAAACTATTCAATAAATTATTTTTTCTATGAAAGAATCAATCACGCATTTTCTTTATGAATGTAAAAAAAGACCAAAATCTTAAACCTTCTTTTAGTCAAAAGGTATAAATAAAAGAAAAACATTTAAAATTTTAAATAAAATGTACCCTAAGTTAAATAAAGATACGTTTGACTTTGACTATTAAAACATGTTAGTTTTTCAAAATAAATTAAAAAATCGCTAGTTTAGCAGCCACACCTCGTCTCTAAGTCCAACCTTGTGTCTCGAACTTGGTTATTGTGATAATGCTTAGGTGTTGGAACTTAGCGAATTCTAATCGCATTAGTTTAATACCGAGATTTGGCAGTAACAGGATTACATTGTATGCTTGTACCCACACATTTATTTATAATCCGACTACGATACCAAAAAGTGGTGTTATGTTTTTGACCGTTGATTTATATCTTAGGTCGTTTTTAATTAAAATTGTTTTAAGTTTATTTATTCGACGTAAATGTATCATCTATAATCTTTATAATAGTATTTAAAATCCTTTGTCGATTCTAATGAGATTTTTCTTTTTTGCAGGTATGCTTTGAACAATAATCAACGTATTTTGTAAGTTAAAGCGTGTTAAGGTCAAAAAGTCGTGAGTATCTTAAAACTTTAACTAGTAATGTAGCTCAGATTTTCTCGGTCCCTTTATCAAGTAGAATTACAATTTAAACTGCATTAAAATCAGTTTAGTTAATTTTAAGTTTATTAAAAACTTACAACCACGATAAGGCTCTCAGTTTGTTGTTAATGTGTTAGAAAAATTATGAAAACCACTTTTATATTCGTTCAGGAGTTTTCGGGTTTATTGCATTAAAAGGTCATAACGTATTTCTATACTAAAACAAACATAGGACAAATTGCGTCATCCATTGATCGTTTTAATCTCGCTAACAGTTGAACATTAACTTAAAAACCAGCAATGGTTTATCGATTACATTTCATAGTATCAGGTCAATGATCGCTTGAGCTCGGGTTACGGGAATCGAACCTGCACACCGCACAGACCGCAACCCGGAATATATATGTATGTATATGTTTTAAAAGCTTTCAACTTCTAATTAAAAGCTAAAGATGTGACCAGCTTTACCCGACTACGGAGAAGATAAGGAGGATAATGGTTTTGGGAGTAAATTAATCTTATATTAGCTGTTGCCCGTTATTCCGTCCGCGTGGATTTTCATATAGATTGACCCTATAAAGTTTTAATTATTTTTATGATTTATTTTGTTATTCGGGGCGGGGACTAATCCAACGAACTAAAAACCATGAAAATTGGTCTAGCCTATCTCGAGTTTTAAGTGTTGTAACAAACCCGTCTTTGTTTTAATATAAGATTACGCAAAAACTACTAGATGAATTTGGCTGAAGTTTGATATTAAAATAGATGTATTAAAAGGAACTTTTTATACCGAGAATAAAAAATACGTTTGTATAACCACGGGGTAATATCTATACCTACTTAATATTATAAATTGGAAAGTGTGTTTGTCTTTCTTTCACGCATAAACGGCTGGACAAATTTAGTTGAAATTTGGTAATGTAAAAAATGTAGGTAGGTGATACCCCCTGAATTTAAACATAGGATACGCGGGTAAAACCGCGGGGCAGAGCTAGTTGTTTTATATGAACTATGGACATTTTCTCTCGTTAAAACTGTACACAATAGTAACAAAGCATTTAGTATAGACACGGCTCCCAATACGGATAAGTTATTTGACACCGATGATATATTATCGCGCGACAAATAAGGTATAGGGAATGAGCAGGGCTAACGGTGACTAATGCTAGAGCCATAACTAGAATGTATGATGTTATGAAGTGATATCGACTTTGTATGAAGACATTTTTATTGAGTGATAAATGAAAAGTCAAAGTCAATAGCAGATAAAATAAAAGTCAAAATCTAAAACAGTCAATCATTTCTATTTCTTTATTTTTATTTTTATTTGAATTTACATAATATTGTAGCACCAAAATCTGCATTTAAGTTTAAAACATGCTATGAAAAAATTATTCCCATTTTGAAAACATTTAAAACATGTTCAATATTTATGTCTAAACTAGAGCCTTGGATTAGACAATCTAAGGTTCGATTCTCGTAAGAGATTGAAAATATTTTAACCGCCCTAAGATGAGAAAGTGATTTACGAAAAACAAATTTCCATCTTCCATGTTATCGAATAATTAAAGAAAAAAGGAACGATACCAAAATCTGAAGATGTTTTCTCATAAAAAAACAGTTTTTTTTTTCAAAAAAAGTGTCGATGAAACTTAAATTTCGCCAACGTTCCAGTATTCCTTCAAGACATTTAAAATATGTACCAGCCCGTTACTCCCGTATCATTTGCCATCCATTGTAATCCCCTTCGATAAACTGAATGTGACTATCCGACCTGTCATGTTACGTCACATAATTTAGTCCTCTAACAATAGACTTTCAACCTTATCTTTACTTAATAGAATCGAATTTCGACAGGCAACTGATCGATGTAGAAGTACACATACTTATGCTGATTTAATTTAGACCGTATAATGTTTGGGTAAGGTCGGTTTTAGATTAGTCCACGTGAGGTTTAGCGGGCTATTTATCATTGTCGCGAGATGAATGATGAGTGACAATCTTGTGTTATTAGTTCATGAAATTTTGAGGTCCCGCGGTTAATATACTGGAAGCTGAAGGACTGGGAGTTAACGGTGTTGTTTTCTATTGTACGATCCAAATCGTACATTTGATTCTTTTGCTATAGTCGGCGTTATTAGCACGCATATTAATTTATTATTTTAAAATCAGTTCGTTCGCGTGCGTTTATTAAGGTGATCGCGCGTGCTCACACATATCATATCAAGACATACATAAAATTGTTTTAATGTTACATTTCTTTATCTATAGATTTTATTTTTGGGGTAATTTATGAAAAGTTCTTACCTTGTCCTAAGTTAATATGAATATTATATTATTAGAAATTAATATTATTAAAATGATATATTTTTCGAGTCGGAAATGTTTTCATAGTCGGAACTAAAAAGCTTTTTTTCCTTATAATTTTATAAAAAATTGTATTTTTATTTATTATGACAGATAAGCAGACATTTGGCCGCGATTCTTATTCTTTTAGTAAAAGTTTAAACTTAAGCATGTTACTTAAGTTCAAGTTAAACCTCAGTTTACCTTATGTATAACAAATGATTCCTTTTCCTCCACACCCTAATCAAAAGTTTTACTTAATACCCCAAAATACCTTGTCTGTCAACTATAAACCATTAAACTTTAACCCGATACAACACTTGTAGCATCCGGGTATTCGGGTATTCGTGCACCCGTGTACCCGGTTATCCGGGTCCAGTCCAACGTCAAAGCGAACTAATCCCGGTTGCGGACAGGTTAATCTTTACAAGAAAATTTTAACCCTTAAAGTCCCAAGCTACTCAAGACCGAAATAAAAAGGCTTTTTTAATACTCAGCCAAGCTGCAGCTTAAAACTTTTTAAAGCTCTTTAAGTTGTATTTAAAAATATAAAAAGTTTGTGGATATTTTTGCAGACCTATAATTTGAAAGTAAGTTTCTCTTTTGAATTCAAGAAAGAATATTTTGACTTAGTATTGAAAGAATAAAACTAAACTTTATAAAACTTTAATATCTAAGTTTGTGAACGCTGGATCAAGGATCATTTAATTAAGAATTTATTTAAAATAACTGAGGTTGGAACAAAAATAAAAGGTGTTACTTGGTTGACTGTTTTATTGCAAGTGAAGTTTGCATAAGGCGTTTTTTGCTTAAACAAAGTTATAAATTTAAAATACTGTCCAAGGGCGAGTCGGACTAGTACACGAAGGCGCTATATGTTATTATTAGCTGTTATTACTTTTGTATGAGAAATACGAAAAACATTATCGCGGTTAAGCCTGTACATATTTATGTGGGCGATAAAATAATTTTATTGAGAAGAAAAAAGTGAAAATCGTCCAACCGTTTATCTGGTAGCGAATCGCAAATCGTTTCGCGGCCGATCGCGAATGTTGAACTAGCCGACGGATTAATCCTGCAATTTCATTGTTGATCGGTAATTAATTTTAAAACTATCTATTTAAATGTGAATTCCTGTGTTTGTTCGTTGGGCTTTTAACGGTCTATTGTCTGCGAATGCAGTTATTTGGCTACAATTGTGTGAAGGGTTGACGAATTGTCGAAATAACTGAAAAGTCTTACTAACTTTGCAAGGGTTTGTATACGTATTTTAACATCTAAAATACATATGTTTGTCTTTTAAAAGCTTCAAAATAATTGCCTGTCTGTCTTGCATATTCTACTGAACTAAATTGGATGCAATTTAATGGGTTTAATAATTAATTTATCCGCTTCGTACGTTGGTCTTTTAATAACATATATATTGACATACTGTAATACTCATAGACTGCCGAATCATTCTCTATAGTAGATTCAGAAAGGTATTAACTACCTGGTCTTGTCTTAACACGTAAATGGAGTATCTTCGATTCATTAGCAAATGACTTGTATTAGCAGTAACAATCAATCAGACATAATATTGTATTGTTTGGACAAACAAACAAACAGACATGACGTGTAATAAATGGCGGATTAGGTAAGAACCGCCCAGCGCAAGTTGTAGGCTGAAGCGATAGTTTATGCTGTAGTGACCGCTACTAATTATCCGAGTTCTGAATCGCGCTTTCGATATTTGTTCGAGACTAGTATATATACAGCTTCTCGACATTCAACCATTGGAGTCTAACGGCCAGTCATTGGTTCGACCGGTTCGAGGGTACTCCCATTGGTTCAGAGGAGGTTATATCCTCCTTCCTCCTCAAGAGTCTATGTTACTTTCATATGAAATGGTAACTTTAGATGGAATTAATTTGTTATCAACTTTCAAATCATCTATAAGCTCCTGTCTAGCTGTAGTAGAGGTGTAAAGGTAACGACGTACCCGTATGTATTTGGTACTATAACATTCAGTACTCGTTACTAATGCGCCGAGTTCTGAATCGCGCTTACGATATTTGTTCGAGACTAGTATATATACAGCTTCTCGACATTGAACCATTGGAGGCTAACGGCCAGTCATTGGTTCCACCGATTCGAGGATAGGTACTCCCATTGGTTGAGAGGAGGTTACACCCTCGTTCCTCCCCAATACTTATCTTACTTTCAAATAAAATGGTAACTTTGGATGTTATAATTAATTTGTTTTAAACTTACAAATCATATTTTTAAACTCCAGTCTATCTGTAGCAAATTCTATTAAAATTGATACGGTAGTTCGTAAAGAAATTTGGTCAGTATTAACTATGACCTTTTTATAGTGAAAAAATATAGTATCGAAATAGTACATCCTCCGTATTCAATGCTTTCTTTTTGGGTTCAGAGGTAGGAGAATAACCAAAGATTAGATAACTTCGTTTTACTTGTGCCACAAACATTTTGATCCTTGTAATCAAAGATAATAGTTAGTCTTAGAAGTTTCTATGCCATATTTTATTATTTATTAGAATATTTAATATACGACCGCTTGGCGCAGTGGAAGCATTTATAACTGCTTTCTGTAGGGCCGTGGGTTCGATCCACACACCGGAAAAATATATTTGTAATTTACATTTGTATTTTTCTGGAGTCCGGCTGTTGCTATGTATTGTATGTAATCTAACTCCATTACAATTCAATGGGAGCATCTAAAATAAATGCTAGCTACAAATATATTTAATTTAAAATGACATATTTAACATGAAACAACCCTTAATTTGCGCCACAAACACTTAAAGCTCAACCCTTGTAAACACGCGTAATTAATTTAATCGCATACATTGGCTTACCGACCCTCCCTCATCCCTTCCACAACCCCTTCCACACGGAATTTATTACCTAATTGTTACAATACACCGATATTGTCCTTGTATATAGGTATATATATTACTAGCAGTGCCCCACAGTTTCACCCACGTAGTTCCCGTTCCCAGGGCACTACTGGGATATAAAGTATCCTATGTGTTAATCCAGGATATCACCTATCGCTATACCAAATTTCGACCAAATCGGTC
>DWAJ01005790.1:0-11112 GCA_018238005.1 Eurema mandarina | reverse complement strand
CTTTATAAGCCAACCAAGCTGGTGATTCCGGCCACGAGCAACTTAGCAAGAAGGCAAGAATAACAGGCATGCACATTATTAGACTAATAGTTTTCCAATGGAGAAACTTTCCCATCGAATGTACCAAAGTTACACCTACAGTCTGGCTAATACTGTACAACAGCATGAGAATGTTTCTATATTTAGGGTGGACCATTTCACTTATCGTCATATAGCTGACGACGAGAAGGCTCTTAGCGCCGAGGCCTTGAAAGGATTCCCCAACGATGATGGTGGCAGCATTCCTGGCGAAATAGAGGATGGTCCACCCAAGGGTTACGAGGAGACAGCAGGTTTGGAAGCCGAACTTGCGGCCGCGGAGCTGCATGAAGTATGGTATGAAGAGGCTTGGTACACCAGCCAGGCCATGTACTGAAGCTGAAAATACATAATATTACATATTATATAATTGAACCTTTAAAATGATATAGAAAAAAACTTGGCTTGGGTTTGACCAGATCAGGTTCGTTAACCCAGATCTCCTGCTATCTATTCTCTGGAGCTTTAAATTTAACTAGACTATACCCTATCTATTATATATATAATTTTCATAGCAATTTTTACTAATGTAGAAAAATGCAGAATCACCTATCCATGATGCTGTATGTACATCCACATGTATGGAGCTGTCATTGGCCTTGAACTGCTGCAGCAACACACTCGGATAACCGATTAGACCACCAGCTGATATTGCTGCCAGCTGCGGTGACGCTGCCACGAACACCTGGAAACAAGAAAGACACTTGTGATAGCGAGAGTGCTGATGACTTATCATCAAGTGATGCGCCAACTAAATAAACAAAAATAATTAAAAGCTGTGCTTTAAATGGTATTAATGATCCGCCTGGCGTATACATACGTTATAAGTTTATTAAACATGAACAAGCACAACATCCTCTTGCCTTCCTATGCCTTTTTCATCTTTTTTAAATAAAATTGTAATCGTGTTATATACTAGCAGACCTGTGCCCACTTCGTTGGGCATAATGTTAATTATCCTTTTCGGTTTTTTTATATAGCCTATATGACACTCAGCAATAATGTGGCTTTCTATTGGTGAAAGAATGTTTAAAATCGGATCAGTAGATCCCAAGATTATCCCTTACAATTTAACAACACACAAACTTTACTTTTTTATAAAATTAGTAAAGATGAATAAAGACAGACCCACTGAAACCTTCCGTACTACCCACGTAATGGGGGTTTCACGCAATGTCAAAGCATTCTTTCGTGAGCCCTCCGATAGACAAGTTTGCTTCTATCATAATATTGTGAAATGTTTAACAGTTCAACTCAATTCAAACCTTGGACATATTCAGCTGTTGAAATATATCGTATTTTGCAAGCGATTAAACAACATTGTAATAGAAATTAAACGAGAAAATCTCATCTGACGCCAGCGTTTTATCTGGAATTAGGTCATGATGTCAAACTGATTTGAGGTTAAAAAAAGATGCAGAAACATTCTCAGACAGTGTATTTGTGGATTTTAACGATTGTGCAATACGCGGTTCACTGACCTAAGAATGCAAATATATAATATAAATATTTTCAGGACATTTGTACATCTGCATGTATAAACAGAAAACTTGTGTTATGACAACTAAATAACGGAATAAATTACATATACATACTTTTCTTACAACACCCAGACCCCAGAAAATAGAAATATATTTTTACGGTGTGGGGATCGAACCCACGACCCTTCGCGCAGAAAGCAGTTGTGCTACCACTGCGCCAAGCGATTTAAAAATCGGTTCAGCAGTTTAAGAGTCAATCGCGGACAAAAAACGTGATGCGTAATTTATGTTTATTAAGATAAATATTATGATAATACTATGCCAAGGCTCTTTGTGAGTTTGTGTCATCATAGAAGCTAATCTGAAAGTATAAAAGTTCGTATTTTAAACCTTAAAATATACTATGTTTGTAACACAGCTTCACCTGTATTTCCGTTAATATTATTTATTGAAAATGCCAGTTTTAGAATAGACTTAGAACAAAGATTTTTTTTTAATTCGGCCGAAGCATTTCGAAGGTTATTCTAAACAAACAAACAAACATTTCCTATTTATAGAATGAGTAGGATACTATACTTATTATCTCCATAAGATAAGACACACGGTAGTAACATTACACTTGACCTTCGCTATACTATAAAAAGCATCAGTCATTTTATACTGACGTTTGCTTTAATAAATCTAATATTAATAGCAAAATATAATCTTTAGACTTGTCTTGCAATATGGCTGTGTCTCCCAGTTTCTCTTGCGTTTAATTTACTCCTTCCCTGTTAGGCCTTTCTATCAGTTTCGTTCCCCTTTTAACAGAAGGATCCGATGAAAGGAGATTTATCAAACATTTTTTTTTCTCTATTTGAAAGGGCGGCTACGCATTCGCCTTAGCTTTGCGGCTGTTATGTGCGGATGGTACTTTAAGACGTACCTCATTTGCTCTAAACATCAAATAAAAATGTCATCCCCTATTTTAACCTCTTAAACTTTATTCATTACTATATTAATAATAATCATCTTTATTCATTCAATACAATCAATCACCATACATTATTCAATACAATTTAGGTACATTTCGCACTTAGATTTGTATTGAGTCTGGTGCCTAAACTAGACTACAAGGCTCTCCCGTAAAATCCACTATAAAAGGTAGCTTAAGTCCCACCCCACAGTTGCAACATATGTAGTCTACATTGGTTGCAAATTTCATTAATATCTGACCAGTAGAAACGCAGCCAGCAATTCAAACAAACAATCCAACAATTTCCCTTTGGCATAAGTATTCGGGTTTATAAACATACCAAACGTTTTCCGTTTCTAAAATTATAAAGTTCTTGTTTTATTTATAAGTACCTATATCCTTATTTTTTATCTATATCAGTATGACCCACCAGTTTTTTCCCACATTTTACATTATTTACTTCTTCACGGAGACAGAAAGAACATCCAAATTAAAAAAAAAACTTAATTAAATCTTTAACGTCAACTCAACATTTTACATTATTAACCTCTTTATCCATACAGAAAGAAAATCCAAAGTAAAAAAATAATAATTAAATCCTTAACGTCAACTCACCAACAAATAAAAAACGTACAAAAATCACTCAAAATATACAAAATTCCATGTTACTCGTATATCGAAACTGTACGGAATTTTAAGCATACTAAGGTTATTAATCATCCTAATTACTACAAATAAATATATTAATACAATATGCATATTTATACTCACTTGTTTCAAAATAGGGGACATTTTGACACTACTAAAGTTACATAAAGACACACAAATTTCAATCACATAGTAACTTCATACGGAACTGGTTAATTACCTTACTATAGTTCTTTATTTAATAATTATCATGCGAAGGTACACATGCAGTTATCGTGAATCGAAACAAACTGTTTACGATTGTAAAAACGTATCCATTTGTAAGAAGACCCCGTACACAGAACCGCGCAAGTAGCTACAAAAAACTACGGGCGCAAAACTCGATCTTACGCTCTAGTAATAAGAATCAAGCTCCTATAAACAATACAACTTATTTTCCAACAAACTCCGAATGTTAGGAAAATAACGTCAGTCCATTTATGGTTGTACTAAAAAATTGACAAACGATGAATTTTAAGTAGTGTGGAATCAAAGCGATTGTTTTTGGCGTATTACAATTATTATCAAAGAAATATTCTTTTGACTTTTCTGTCTGAAGATTGAATTTTCTTAATTGTGATTTCAAAATTTTTATAGCTATTTATATAAAGTGCAACACCCGCTTGAAACACATTTCGGACAAAACTTGTTTGTTAATAAAACTAATTTAATTAAAATAACAATCTTACTATTTAATTATGTTAGCTTGAATAATTTGATACATATGTAAAATTATCAGACACTACGACGTACTGAATATATTAGCAAAGGTTTTATCACCTACTGTAATTATTTTTAATTTGAACAATAATATAATATTAATGTAGTAACGTTTTTTTTGACGGGGGGAAATCCACTTACGGATACCGCGTTCTCCTCGGAGGAGAAGGAGGCGGTTATGTCGGACTCGCCAGAACAGTTTTCATTATTTTTAAAATGTACTCTGCTATTCGGGGCGGGGACAAATACAACGAACCAAAAACCATGAAAATCGGCTAGACAGCCGATCACGTGTTTTATGTGTTGTAACAAACCCGTCGTTGATTTGTATATACATAGAGATATCACAAATTTTGAATATATCTCACGAGATTTGAAACTATCAAAGGTTCGTAGTTTTAATTTACTGTTTGCGATTTAACGCTTTATTTCCGATAATTTACAATGTGTATAATGTATATCGAAATAAATTAAGGTAAAAGTAAGGAATTTACAAATGGGCTAAGTGGCATAAAAAGCGGAATTTTAATTTTCTATTCTATGGAAAAATTAAAATAACAGCCATATGATTTTAAAGGTACAAAGGACCAAAACATTTGTCTCTTAACTCAATTGTACCTTTATTAATGTTAAATACCTGGTATAAAATCTCACTGAGAAAGTTTAATAAGATATTAACCGGCAAAATAAACATTTAACTACGCAATAAACAATTTCATAAAAGACTCACTCAATCAGTTCAGAATTCAAAAAAATAATTTTAAATAAGCATGAAAGTAATATATTTTCCAATTAATTAATGTACGAGGTAATAAATACTTGAAAATACTTTCATAATAGCGAATTGTATGGACATTCTGAAGCTCTTTGAGTTTCAAACAGAGAGGAAACGTAGTTATAAGGAAAATATATGTTTTTCACAAGCTTCTTTTTACTTGTGGAAAACTACTTACTCACTCACTGACTCATTCACTCACTGACTCACTCACTCATTCACTCACTCACTCACTCCTTCACTCACTCACTCACCTACACACTCTATACTCAATACTCATAATACGACAATGTAAATCAAAGTGGTTTTCTTTAGGCATAATAGTCTTCCGAAACGGTTATGCTTACTTCAAATGTAACCAAAAGTAAATCCTTAATTACTAGTAGAAGGATACGTAGGGTAGGTATAAGTAGCGTCACGAATCTTTAGCGTTGAACGAAACCTGCGCAGAAGTCAAAAATAAGGTATCAAGAGGAAGGCACGGCGCGCGGGGCGCGTGATCGCCGGGTGCGCGAGCGTTGATTGGTTCCCCAGTCATGTTGTCTTTCTCGCACCAATACGTCAATTACGAGCGCGATTCTACCGATGCGCAGCTATTCTCGTCCAGCGCTATACATCCGTGACGCGACCTATAGTAGGCCCTACTACGCACCGTCTCCGTGAGCCCACCACGAGAACACCTCCAGTGGTTATAGTTCGTAGTGCTATATACAAGATAGATAGAGCCCATCCATCACTCCGTGAAACACTGCTGAACTATTACTATAAAAAAATATATGTATATAACACAGACGCATCAGAAGGGTTAAGAAAAGTGACGTCATCACCGCTGACGTCACTTTTTTACCATCATTCTAATTATTTTCATCATTCTTTAATCCACGTATAGGTCGCGTCACGAATCTTTAGCGCTGAACGAAACCTGCGCAGAAGCAAAAAATAAGGTATCGAGGTAACGGCGAGGCGCGCGGGGCGCGTGATCGTCGGGTGCGCGAGCGATTATTGGTTGTCCCAGTCGTGTTGTCTTTCTCGCACCAATACGTCAATTTCGAGCGCGATTCTACCCATGCGCAGCTTTTCTCGTCCAGCGCTAAATATAAATGACGCGACCTATACTACGACATCTATATCGTTTTGTTAAGACTAGCAATAGTATCAATCTAACATGTCAATAAATAAATACAAAACGAAACAAATGGGGGCCTCAAAAACCCCTAATCCGTCCAATCCATATTTAACCCTACGTTAAAATAGTTCAGTACCGCGGTTCAGTTCGATTTTACATACTAAAGTTGAAGCCTCACTTGCAAGTTAAACTTCTGTGCTTAAAAGCTATTTGAATATCGGAATTTTAACTTCGATAGAGCACGCCTGATAGACCTTCGAAGCGTTTGTCAAACGTAATTCTGTTACAGTTTTTTTATTTGTTAGTTTTTTCTGTGTATAACTTTTTATTTGCGTTTTGTATACTATTATATAAGTAAAAAAGATTTGATTGTATGTTTGAATTGAATAGGCTCTTAAAGTACTGAACAAATTCTTATGAAATTCGGAACAGATAGTCTACTCTTTATACCGAAATAAGTGGAAATAATAACATAGAAACAAAAGTTTGTATGAGATGTAATTATGATGTCAAATATTTGTATCGAATACAAAAAATTATGTTGTTATTTACCCATTATAGTACCCTTGTGAAGCCGGGGCGTATATATTAATTTAACAAGTACACCTCATAAATATATAAAAACAAATGAAGAATCTTCGACTCTTTATATGATCGTGAAAAAATATCATAAGCGCGATTCAGCACTCGTCACAGTAGAAAATGTTCAGTGTTATTTAGCATATTCCTTTACTAAAACCCTAATATAATTAGTCCAAGTACAGATATAGTCTAGACTCAGGTAAGCTGAGGTTCGTCTTAGGTACTCATGTAAATAATTTGATTGTCTCATTCAGACAAAAGACACTTGTCCCGATTTATGCTACCCTAGTAAAATTTACTTTATAGTTGGTAAATTTACATAGAAATACAAAGAAATTGTCTATACTAACAACGCCTGAGGAATTTATGAATACCGAATCACATTTTGGTCATAGCTTGCAACAGATCCGGAGTTTTCTCATGGCGACTACCTCCGCCCATGGACAGCTGCACAAAACGCCTCACAAATGCATAACCTGCTTTTAAAACACGAGAAAGGAAAGAACTTGACAAGGAATCAAACATGGTATAAAGTACAGGAGAGCATTCGGTTCTTCTTCTTTCTTGGTGAATTGGCAGCGATGCGTTACCACAATTTAACAATGTCTAGTTGTGTGTAGATAGAGAAGTTTCAGGGTTCATGGTTGATTGTGGTAATGAGCAACACGTGCTTCTAATACCACATCCAAACATCGACCTCCTACAGTACTAAAGTAAAAACTTGTATAATATTATTTACAACCTAGTAAGGTTGCCTGGTATAAATCAGTTTTAAGTGAAAAGGCCGCCTTTTACGCCTAATATTATAATTTGTATAAGTTAGTATTTTATTATTTTCTTATTATGGTGTCTTAAGTGCAAATAAATAAAAATTAATTATTGTAAACTACCACCACTCGGTTCTCCCACTCTCTTCCCATAAAATAAGCACTCTAAATAATATTTTGTCTATGAACCTAGGTCATTTTAACAGTTAATTAAAGTTCCTTTATCCATCGCGTTTGCTGATGAGTTTAAGATTACACATTTCCCTCGTAATAATAATACAAACTCAAATGAAAATCCCTTGAAGGCACTTAAAATGTATGATAACAATAATTTTGTAAACTATTTAAATTTAAATAATAATGTATTTCAGTTAAAGTAATAAATATTTACACAAGTCGTCTGATAAGGCTCTAATTGGTAGGTAAGTATTCATTATTATTCACTCAACTTGTAGTTTGAATATGTATTTAATATAAGCGTTATCGGTATTTTACACGAGTTTGATTATAAAAAAAACATTTTGTGCTTTGTGGTTTGAAAATTACAAGAAGAGAAAAAGGCCACCTAAATGACATCTCTAATGAGTAACCATTAATGATACCTTTCTCTAGCATGGTACATATTATCATTTAATGCCAGCGACCCCAATTCAGCACGGCATCTACCACCTTATTAAAAAAATTTCGTCACAAAAAACCGACTAGCCTATTTAGTATTTCCTTAATACTAAATAGAACGCAGCTAAACAAAAAACTCCAACGAAATTAAGCTTCAAAATATATTGTTGGATAAATTACGGCGACGTCGGTGAGCTGCTTTGAAGACCAGTTCTTTAATTAAAACCTAAGTGGGTTTACTCTAAATTCATGAAACTTGAGCATGTACAAAGGTTATTCTTTTGACGTAATATAATACTTACATTAGTATGTTAATTCTGCCATATCTGGAGGTTATTATGCATTGGGTTTTTCTTTACTATCGTAAGGTTAGCAAGATTTTTTACTCGATTTCCTTTAAGTCAAAAAATAGTATTGCAGTCTGTGCAAGTAAATATGTATGTTTTTTTATGTACTTATTAAAGATTAATTATATTTATAATTATGCTGAGGATCAATAGCACCTTTAGAAGCTCAGAGCTGTGTTACGGTTTAGCGAAAAATTTGATATCAAATAAAAAACTGTTTTATGTTCTGTTCACGTTCTGTGACAACAAACAAAAAACCAGTCGAACAAGAAACATCCTTCTATTTTAAAGTCTGCTTAAAATAAAACGTAAATAACGTTTTAATGGATTTCTTAGTAAATTATCTGCAATAACCCTCGCAATTGTTTAGCGGATCATTTTGATGAGAAACAAGATGGCCGACCATTAATTTTAAATGACTATCTCTCGCCATTAAAAGGAGAAAGACACGGAACATTCAAAATAATTAATTACACCTCGGAGATTACGAGCTCACTGATATTTGAAAGGTAATTGCGCACTTTGAAGGTTTTATTAGGATTCTTAGATACAAATTCATGAAGTCACTCATTTTACAGGTTAATGGCGCTTCAGTAAAACAGCGTCTATTATTTAGCTGTCAAAGAATGCAAGATGGCGGCCGTGGAATGTGACAAAGACAACTAAATTAAAAGACTGTTAATAATTTTATTGATAAGTTTATAAAATATATTCTCTTCAAACAAAAAAATAAAAACTAACCCTAAAATTTCGGACCTAATTAGACTAGACCTAGCTAGACTAGTTTTTAAATTACATACCGTAGTGTGACATTTCAATCATTGTAAAATTAAAGAAAAATATTTGTTAATTTTTTGGCAATGTACATGTAATTGCACGCATCGAGCGAAAGCACTACTAATTACTTGTGAGAATTCTCGAAATATGAATAAAGAAAGATGTAGTTGAAACATTTAACGTTAAATATTATTCCGCATTTTTCGGAATAATGCTTTAATTGAAAAACTAGTCATATAACGTGTATGAAACATGTCAGTGTCAAATAAATGACAGGAATGTTAAGTGAGAATCAATTAATTAGCTGTGATAGAATACCACAGTATGGCGTATATAGAAAAAGTTAGTGATAAATTTCAGGGGATTGAGACACGGCTAAAAGTAAGGAAAATGGTTTCAAATAAATTAACTAGTTTTTCAACAGGTTATTTTTGGAAGAAAAGCTAGAACCACTGGCAAGCGATAAAGAAATAAAATTCGAATTAGATTTTTGTATTTTTTGCGCCTTACATAAATTTTTAGCAAATTATCTCCGAAATATTGATAGATTCGGATTAAATCAGAAATACGGCCATTCAATAAAAAAGTATGATTTTCTAGCACCACATGAAGACAGCTACTACTTTTCCCCTTTTTATGAAAGAATTTTTAGATAACAAGGCTGTTACATTGTTCTTAAAGGTTAAATTATACGTATAAACATTTAGTAACCTTCATGTAACAAAGTGCAAAATTATACGAAAATATTTAGTCTGAAACAGCGTCCAAAAAGCAATTAATGAAGTGCTGCTAGGAAGATTAATTTTCGTTATGCAGTAACGCTAAAGATCGGTGTCGTTTCGCGAGACGAAGGAGAAACAATTATTTTTCATTATTCAGACGATGTCTTGATGTTTGCATTGTGTATAATGACCGGGAGATGGAATGCTTTCATAATGTGAAAAGTTAACAATGACCGATAGTAAGACAATCTGGGCAGAGTTGAGAAAATTGTTAGGTTTTTGTCTACAAATTGTAATTAAAAATACTATTGTTTTAGGGATTTTACACTTATCTAGGTATAATTCTAAGTATGAAAGGAATAGGTACCTACGTAATTAGTTACTTTCCTGACAGTTTATTGTATATTAAAAAATTTAATTTATAAATGATATATTTTTATATATTTCATTATAATATAGTTAAGATATTTTGATTATATAGTACATAAATTTGCGAAAATGTGGTCGTAAAATAATACAACTTATCTCTCGTTTAGAATCCTACGAAGGTTCTTCGTAGCTTCGTGCTGTTCTTGTTATTTTCCGGTGACATATATATCTAGTAATAAATATAAAAAACCAATTCTTGATTGCATCCAAATTTATTATTTAGTTGTATTTAAAGCGTTGTTTAACCTCAATCAAATTGAAAACGTCTTATAAATTACTAGCTGTTGCCCGCGACTCAATCTTGCGTCTTGTCTCCGTTCACGTGGACTTTCATATAAACTTTAACCTCCCACCTTCCCTCCTTATAACCCTTTTTTCCAGTTAAAAAGTAGCCTATGTTTTATGTTAGGCTATAGACCATCTGTTTACCAAATTTAATCCTAATTGGTTCAGTAGTTTTAGCGTGATGAACAGACAGACAGACAGAGTTACTTTCGCATTTATAATATTAGTATGGATTACACACAACTTTAAAATATCAAACTACCCTCATAATAACCTACACAGAAAATCTTACACTCAAAACAACCTTACATAGGTAATACCACAAACACATTTGACTGCAACTAATTCAGTTGTCACATACATCATAACTGACCGTTTGTTCAATATTAATACTGCGCATTGCACACTGTAATTACTCGCAATGCCTCACAGCGAAGGACTTACGCTGTCAGCTAGGTAATTGATTAAAACTAGTGTTAATTTCAGCGCGTTGCAACTTAGCGTTACGGTTTTTGGGTTGATTATATTATATAAGTAAAAGTAGAAGATAGTATTTGAATAGTTTTTTCATGCATATAAGCCGTTGTTGCCGTTCCTGGTAGAATTAGGTTACAAAGTATCTTACGTCTAAAACATTTAGGCCCTCCGCACATGGAGCTACTCAAAAGGAACTAATCACAAACTCAAATTACTAACGAGTTTTTTGAGCGTCACCGCCCATACATTGCCATACAGGTTCGCACATGACGCGACTAGTCACTAA
>DWAJ01005789.1:0-11112 GCA_018238005.1 Eurema mandarina | reverse complement strand
TGAATAATAAATAAATATTTTCAGGACATTAATACACAGCGCCATCTAGTTAAATTACATATATATTTTTCCGGTGTGGGAATCGAACCCACGACCCTTCGCGCAGAAAGCAGTTGTGCTACCACTGCGCCAAGCGGTCGTCAAATGTCAAAGAGCGTAAAGGAATAGTATCGATAGTCAACATCCAATGCTATCAGCTAGTCATTGTACAACAAGTAAACAAATATTTAACAGAAATGATTGTAATATCGTTTGATGAGCACAATAAGGGAATGCCTTACAAAGATGAAGGGGTTCCTTGAGCCCTTTGTTGTGTTTCATAGCCAATTCATTCCATCATTTAACCTTTTATGAAAAAAATACACGATTTTCCTTTACAGTTAAGTTCGCCCAATTGCAAGGATTATTTTGTATTCATTTTTTTAACTTAAGATTATTTGTAGATATTGCTTATGTAAGAATAGAAATCTTATTTTTTAACTGTCCTAACGAAAATTGCAGAAATGGTTCGCCTAATGTGGTTCGGGTGTTTAAAGGTGAAGAAAAATATGAGTCAGAAATAATAAAAAACCGTTATGCTTTGTTATATTCATAACTAGCTGTTGCCCACGACTCCGCCCGCGCGGATTTTTATACAAACTTTCATCCCCTATTATATCCCCTTGAGGGTAGCATTGATCAAAATCCATTCTTAACGGATGCCTACGTCATAACATCTACCTGCACTGCAAATTTCAGCCCGATCTGTCCAGTGGTTTGGGCTGTGCGTTGATAGATCACTATGTCTGTCATCACCTTTGGATTATATATATTCATAATATCCTAGTTGTTCATTGGTTTGCCTCAAAGCTTACAATAAAACATATTATTCGGATGAAGAAAAATAATGACAACTTGTTTTACTTTTACATATTAATAGCAAATATGTTAGTAGAAGCCGGGCTTATTTAATGCTTCATATCCGGACGGATAATGGTAGGCCGGATAGCGGGGCGGGCTTCGGGGAAACGTCCAATAATGCGGATAAAATATGGCGTCCCCAATCACATGGATGTATTTACAACTGCTATATTAATTGGTGAACGAGGTAATGTTTATTTAGCTTTATTAAACGTGGCGACAGTATGACGCAGAACACAAAAACAAATTTTCAATTAGAATCAGTAGAAACTGAGATTAGCGAGTGTAAATAAATAAACAAACAAACTTCAGCTTTATATACGTAAAGAAATTTGGATTTTGACTTCAAATTTATTTTTTAAACAAATGCTTACCGAATGATTCGTTACGATATAATCTTCGTGTAAGTAAAAATTGTTATTAAAGGTTAAGATAGAATAAATAAATATTGAATAGATCTATTGTGTACTAGATATACTAGACTTTCAAAAAAATTAATTTTCTTATAACATTCTTCATTCCTAATTAAATTATTTGGTAACATCAATCAGCTTTCAAACGAAGCACACAGCAAAACACATAACGAGCGAGGTGAAATATGTTGCTTATCTAAATGAGCCCTTAAAAATATTATCTTGTCGAGAATTTTGTGAAAGAAACGAGCGAAACGCAGTAGTTATCCTTTGAGTTATAGCCTGACCGTTAAACTACGATCCCAGAGATAAAGGACCTTTTTAGAAATATCTCGGAAACATAACTTTAAAGAAAATCATTCTTTACGTGTCTTTTATGCAAAATTTTCGGGCTTCAACAACGGAAGGATGTCTTCACTTCGAGATTTTTTAGTAGATCTTGTTCCGAAGGTCAAGAGAATGATCGTTGTGAGGTGTAGGCTTTTGTTTTATTTATAGTTACAAATTTCATGTGGTTTGAAAATTAATGTAAAAATATATAATTTTTGTACATCATTAGCGTCTGTCCCTAAAGCTTTTAAAATACGCAACGGGTTTTGACGCGATTTTATTTAATAGTGATTTAAGAGAAAGTTTTATATATATGACGGCGCCAGCGATGGCTGAGCGATAGGGCCGTCACCATATTGGTTAGGTGGTACAGGGTTCTTTCCGTAGATGGCGTAGGATAATAACGTGAACGTGGATTATAAACTCACTACACCTCAATTGTTTGCAATAATTACAATTGCAACTAAATCAGATCAGATCAGTGGTGACCTAACAGTCTCGTTCAGGTGGTCTGAACTGTATGGCGACCCGAATAGGAATGTCGCCCCGATACCGAAAACCCACTCTCTTAACGACTGTCGACGGGCAATAATACAGGCGACTACAATAATCAAATCAGCAACTGAATATTTCGCGGTATCGTTTTCCACAACATATATTAATATACATTTATACATCAGAAAGAGTCGCTAGTTTGAAATAAATTAAGGAACGTTGTACAATAAAGTCGAAAATATTATATAGAGGAAATAATAGACAAATTCAAATAGGTATGTTTACGGACTTCTAGGAATTAAAGCGTATTGTCAGACTTTGTGCCCGGATAAAAGGGTTATTGTAATACCTAGAAAAAAGTTGAGGGTGAGAAAATTCTAACTTCGTAAGAATCATTGGAGCCTTGATTACTCCTCAAAAAATTAAGTCATTTTAACATTCTTATTAACGTGGAGCAAGAACGCTAGAATCACACATTTTCTGGGTTAAAAAAAAACACAAGATAGTTTTAAACAAAATTACAAAAACATTAAGAGCTTAACTTCGCTAGTAATATTAACACTTACCCCTTTTAAACTAGGCAAGTCCAAACAATTAGCATTGAAATGTCTATTAATTGTTAGTGTATCGAGTTTTCTAATATGCAATTTAATTTAAATGGGGCAACGTTATCAAACATCTCTGTTCTAATTTGAATGTAAATGAACAGACGCCGCTCTGTGTATCATTTGGGTTATTACTATTGTGGTTGTGGATGCTACCACAGTTATACTTGCTTTGTTAAACCTTTGTATGTATAGTATGGGTTTAATAAAAAGTTGCTTAGAAGGTACTTTCCAAGCCAAGTATTTAGATTAAATATTAGTTAAGACACTTTTAATGTTGTTGCCTTGTTGTATAAAAAAATTTGATATTTATTTTGAATTTTGTTATAGTTAGAGTGTAGACCTTGTACCGCTTCAACGCAGTAGGGCTTTGGAAGAAAAATATCCGACTTTGGTTTCTTCCCCGAGTTCTATTCATAGTCTAAAAGCATGTCCCCACTATAAAAAAGGTAGTGTAGTCTCTTATCTTTCCACTATTGTCTATTAAAAAATAAAACATTTCATTGGTTATTTCACTAACCAAACATTCATTTTTCATTATAAATTTATTATATTAAACTAAACCTTATGGCTCTTACAAATAATCTAGCTTTCTTCTAGACAAATATTTTCAAAATAGGTCCAATGAATCCAGAGATACGATCCCTTCCTAAGTTACAAACTTACTTTATCAAGTACTAATTAACTCTTAATAACAATATTACTTAGCTAAGCATTACGATCTTAAGTTTTGATATCTAACTCAAGGAGACATTATCATAGGCTGTGCTTAGAAAAGGGCCTCCTATTTCAAAGTTTATCGTATCTTTTATATAAGAATTATTCAAAGTAAAAAAAGACGGCAACTGGAGCAAGTTAAGCTTTATAAGCCCACCTGAAGTACTGCAGAGTTACATTTGGGGCTTCGAAAATAGCGGCTTTAAATACAACTATTTCTTTCATTTTTTTATTTACATATAGATTATGTATTTTTATCCTTTAACGAGTGGTTAAATATAACATTAAATAAAAAAAAATGAATAAATTCAATCAAATTTGTTTTATCAAATTCCAGTTGTTAAATATCTATACAAATTTTATCCAGATGTAATCTTATTGTGTGATAAATTTTTCAGTTTATTGTTATTGTTTTTTGTTTAACTGCAACTGTATTTTGTGAATACGTTTAGACTTTGCCTTATATAATAATACCTACATAACTCTAATATAATAAAAATATTTTTTTTTAAAATAACAGTTACTCGTTGACGAAAAAAACCCTAAAACTGCGAATTTGTTGTATAGTTTGTTTTTGGTGTAATAAAGTGTTGTAAATATATATTTAAAAAAATTGACGGCGTAATTGAAAGTCATTTCAGAATTTTTAAATTCAAATAAATAATCAAATAAACATGTCTTCAAATAAATAATTAAATAAACAAATAAAGAAATGAATTAATAAATAAACAGTTTAATAAATTCCTCCCGATCCCTGGCCCCGCTAAAGAACTCCCGCTAGACTGATTTCTTGTTCATCCGAAATAGATCCACTTTGTATTCACGATTCCTAAATGTACCCTAAACGTGTTTGTACGTGTATTAAAGTTTTACACATATTATGTTTAAGGTACTCTGTATTGTTATGTAAGTACCAAAATATTATTTGGTGTTACTTAATGTGATAATAGCTTGACGATTCTAAAGTGTTGATATATTATGTAGCCTAGTTGAATAAATATACATTTGACTTTGTTATAGCGCTACTTCCAACAACATAATTAACTTTAAAAAAACCGACTTCATGATAATACCTATTCAACAAAAAAATAATCGGTTCATAATTGCGGGGCTATGGCGTAACAAACATAGAAAAAAAAACATATGGGTCGAATTAAGAACCTCCTCCTTTTCTATGTCGGTTGATAGGGCATTTGGAACAAACAATCATTGGCTCCTATGAATAAGGGATTTTCTGATTCAAGGCCTATATTTTCTTACAACCTAACCTACAACGATGGAGATTAATTATGGTCCCTATTTTTTATCTTCTTGTACTGTTTAAATATTTTAAGATTAGCTGATTTAGCATTTATAGTTATTACAGTAAATCTTAAAATTCGGGAAATGCTTTCTTTACTGATTAAAATAGTGATCATTTTCCCCTAACATTCAGATACTCAATAAATGTCATGACAAGAGGAAATAAAATAATCATATATTTAATAATCTATACTAATATTATATAGAAGTAAAGTTTGTGTTTTTATTAAAATGTAAAGGGTAATATCGGGATCTACCACTCCACTTTATTGCCGAGTGTCATAGGCTATATAAAAAAGGATTGTTAACATTATGCCCAATGAAGAAGGCACGGGTCAGCTAGTTTTAAGATATAAGACAATTATTTTGTAATGGACTGGAAGGCACTCATCATTGGACTTCTTATATACCTATTGCAACATCAAAAAAACTATGTCTGTTTAAACTTGGATCAGTATTGAATGAATCGTTTGAAAACCTAGAGTATTTTATTGCTATTACTTCTCATAACGTTACTAGCTTAAGATAATAAAATGAGCTGTATAGGAACTTGCAACATTGTCAAAATCTTTTACGAACAGCTTGTGAAAACTCTGGAATATTCCAAGCGTCTAAATTTCAAACAAAACAAACATCTTCAACAAATCCATGGCTTATCTGTCCATTGCTGACTTAGTAAAGAGTCTTGTGCCGATGAGAATATACCAGCGAACGAATTGCAATGCAAAATTAAGTGGGGCTTAAAACGAGACACTGAATTTTAAGCCTACTTTCAATACGCATAGAGCGCATTTTCGCTTATCCACCGGATCTTTAGATGGCAGTAATTCTCAGTTTATCAGTGCAAAAAGACCTTTTAAAAATGAAACTCGAATCTAAAATTACAGATAGTGCTTAACAATTTGCGAGCGTTACAATCGTAACTGATTTTTAAACGACGATTTCCTGATAAATTGAATAAGTTTGAACTAGAGTATAGCTGGCCAGTTATTTTTATAGCAGATTCGAATGTTCTAGATTCGAACAATTGAAAGGATCATGGCTATCAGGGCACTGCGGAGTTGGCATAAAAGTTGGATAAACTTATGAACGAGTGATGCCGTTTCTAAGTGTTTGCTCCGAGCGCTATAACAGTTCAGAAAGCAGACCGTTATATATTAGTAGTTATTGTTCGAGAATAGCTTTTGAATTTTCTCATACATAGCTTTATATTAACATGGGAAGTTGTCGTTATATTGAGTAAACGTATTATTATTATTTATAGTTATATATAGGCACATACATGGGCACAAACAAAGACCAACAATTGATGAAGTTCAACAAATGATTCGATTCTCACAAACTACATAAATAAGTTATTTCGCATTTCTTCTATTTAACTGAGACCCAGATTTCTGTGTATAAATTACTAAAAATGATCTTTATTTAATTATTATTATTCCATATTACTCATTGCATTTGAATACATAGTTTTCACCGTTGTGGCGTAGCGTAGTATATATGTCCCGAAAAACATTTAACCAAGACATTATAGAGCCACATTCACCTGTAGCTTTGAAATCTCATCAATTAAAGTTATTTAGAGTTAAACGTCGAGATTGTTTGTACAAGTCGTGCTGTACGAGTATAATCTCACAATATGTAGAACGGAACTATGGTGTAATATAATCACAAGTGTTAGTTAGATTTAAGATTGTGAGCTAAGTCTGGCCGGGTCGAGTGAGTTAGTGCCCATACTGTAATCTCTTGTTATTCGTAGTGACACCATGTCGTTAGTTTTAAGAATATTCAAATTTTCGTGTTATGTACAGGTCGAGTCACGGATGTTTAGCGCTGGACGAGAATAGCTGCGCATCGGTAGAATCGCGCTCGTAACTGACGTATTGGTGCGAGAAAGACAAAACGACTGGGGAACCAATTAACGCTCGCGCACCCGACGATCGCGCGCCCCGCGCGCCACGCCGTCCCTTCGATACCTTATTTTTGACTTCTGCGCAGGTTTCGTTCAGCGCTAAAGATTTGTGACGCTACTTATACCTACCTGTGAAATTTTGGTAGTAATAGCTCTGTTAGTAAATGTCTCAACTACGGAAGTCGTTTTTGAGTTAAAAGCACGAAAGAAGGTTTTTTCGAGAAATTTTTTTGAACTAATCGGCCTCTCATAGTACTCTCTCAGACTACTGCTTTATTTTGTATGTTTCTATACACACATGCCCACAAACACAAGAGCCTAAGATACTTCTGTGCCATATATCATCATAACACATTTTATACAATTATAGTACCAAAAGTTCACTCTATCAATAGCTTGGTGTTATAGAATAATAATATATTAAACATATTGATATTTTTACCTGAACCATGTTTTAACATAACATTATGTATCCATTTATTGAACTCATACCGTGGTCACCCTATAATCGAAGATAGCAGCTCAAGTTTTAATTGAAAACCGCTCCGATGGGACTGTGAAATTTTATAGACCATTGTGCTTAGTATCTTGCGAAGTTGCAGGTGCCATACGTTATGTCGCCTTAGTGTTTTGTAGCCGATAGGATAATGTTCAGTTCGTACTAGCTTTGCTAATATTTATTTAATTATAGTGTGGTTAGCGGTAGGATGTTCATTAATTATTAAGATAAAATTAAATTCATGCAGAAACTTTACACATAGGTTTTAAGACAATGAAGAAAGAGAAAATGTTAGAAAGAATAGAAAATTTTACTGGCAGGTATTAAAAATCAATTTCACGTTCGTCACGTGATCAGGTTTGGATGTGTAAAAATTAGTTGCTAAATGGAGATTTTTCTTCATCATTATGTAATAAAGGATAAATTAATTTTATTTATTAACCTATCCTTTATTACATATACCAAAATCACAAATTACATTAAATAACAAATATCAAGAAGTACACAGGTATATGTAAATGGCGGCCTTATCACTAGTTAGTGATTTCTGCCAGGCTACCAGAACATGCATAAACACAAAAGAAAATAATGGGTAGGCAAAGAAGTTCGATACAACAATACATTAGTGCAGAACACTCAAATATTTGACTAGTCTTTCGGTAAGTACCAAAATGATCTAATAGACATAGACTCATAATGTTGTTGCTATAAAAATACCCTAATAATGTAGAAAACTTCGAATGACGAAAAATACACGAACTTTGATGCGGTGGCCTGCAGCGACGATCTGTGAAAGTAGACAAAGTAGTCTACTTTGAAATGGCTTCACTTTGCGTGCTCAAATTGCGGTATTACGTGTTATTATTCCATGGTAAAAAGTAAGTTGTTCATATTTTAAACGAAAACGTTTAGAAAGCTTTACACGTCTGATTGAGTTTTATTTTTTCCTGTCTTTTATTTATTTATCCTTTATTACATATACCAAAATCACAAATAACAAAAAGTAAGCAAATATCAAGAAGTACATATATGTAAATGGCGGCCTTATCACTTGTCAGTGATTTCTGCCAGGCAACGAGAACTTGAATGAACATAAAAAAAAGAAGAATGTTATTCAAACAAACACAAGATTCTATAACAACATAAGAGTATAAATACCGTTGTAAAACAAAATGCAAAGCCTGTTTTAATATGTTATAACAAACAGAACTATAAATCGTCGCCATCGTTATCGTTAAAGGCTCCGGGTTGCGATTTACGGCGCTCCCAATAACTTAACTGAATGTAAATTTGTCTTAAACGCATATTAAATGCGTTCCAGCGCCGTGATTGAGGTTATAATTCTAATCTACCCAAAGATATTATATTAAATAGATATGTTATAACCGCAAAATTTTGAAGACGCATAAACATCCTAATAAGGACGTCTTGCCTTTAGATGATTGGTTGGTGAATGCACCGGGCATTCACGTGTAACTGACAAAACTATTTTTTTTTTCTTGTTGGTTATCATTTATCTCTTTTCTATCGTTGACTTGTATATATGTGTGCTGCCGCTGCTGTGCGGAACACTTCTTTCGGTTGATTTGTATGGGTTTAACATATCTATTATATAATATTATTGCTTAAACGCATATTAAATGCGTCTCAGTGCTGTGATTGAGGTTATAATTGTAATCTACCCTCATTATTGAGTTTGATCTATACCTACTGATGTTATGAAGAGGTTAAGATTGCGTTTGAGACAGGATTTTATGAATTTAAGATATCTACCTAATTCTTACATGTGAAGTTAAATTTATGGCCTTACCAAAACAAAACCAAGATAAACTGGATGTTTTTCGAAATTTGTAATAGGTATATATTGTAAATAAATACACCACTTTACTATAATAAAGTAATAATGATGAGAAAACGATTTAAAAATTTGTATAGACATTTTGTAATCCATTATTCCTTATTTTGTAATACATATGACCACCATATTGATTAGGTGGGTTCTTTACACAGATGGCGTAGAATAATAATTTAAACATGGATTATAACTTGAATTTGTTTGCAATGATTACAATTGCAATTCAACTAGATCAGATCAGTGGTAAACTGACAGATTTGTTTTGTAGGTGTGTAGTATACGGCGTCCCGAATAGGAACGTCTTCCTCGATAAAATAATTTTCAATAAAAATAAACCGACGAAATAAATTTGCTTCCCACAAAGTAATACGCATTTTCATTTAGTATATAGAAATGATTTAATAGTTATTTTATAATCTAGACGTCGGTACCAAGTAAATGCTACAACAATCTATACAATATCGATTTAACCAAACAAACACTTATTGTTTTACTTGGCATATCAGCATCTTAATATTAAGCGATATCGTTTTCCAGTACACATAATAATTTATCAATAAAGGAATAAAGTTACAAAAAATCTGTCAAATTGTATGCAATTCTTCTTTATGGTTCTGTTTTATCGGCGCCTCTCTCAGCACTTTATTAAAATTTTAAAAGCGTATAATTACGTTGTTTTTCCGAGAACTGCAGATTGGATAAAAATTGATTCGGAGCCGGAGTATTCATAAATTCCATTCTCCATTTAGTAAATTTATTTTAAGTGATATTTTTACTTGGGTAGAAATGGTTTCCTTAGACATTAGTTATTTGTCCATATTTCAAATACTACGAAATGGTCTTTGCAAATGTATTTCGAGGTGTGTTAACTATTACGTCAGTAGAGTATTGCTATTCCTATATGCTATGTATTCCCTTTAAATTTAATACGCTGGTTCAACTCGTTGGTTATAAGGTCTTATAAATTTTGCCCAAAAATGGGAGAAAAAATGAAGGAACATTTGTTCAGATATTCATTACCTTATTACAGCTAAGTGTATAATTATATTATTATATACGAGTAACTTTAATTATAATCATAAAGGATATATTATTCATCAATAGATGGTGTGTCGGTAAATCTTTATAATAAAGCTCATGCCATTAATAAATAATGTGGGTTTTAAACGTAAAAGAAATCTGTTAAATTTTAAAATGTCCTAACTCTATACATTCTGATATTGTCTATCGAAAATAGCACAAATTACATTTGCACAAAATTGACGTGATGCCAATTTTTTCCGGAAGCTCTTACCCGTACTCAAGGTGCAAACAGAATTATGTATCTCATGAGCATAATAAAATGGAATCCGATAAGAAATATTACGTAATATCAAATCTTATTCGAGACGTGTTAACGGTTGTTGTATGAAGTCGGGATTTCATACGATATTGTGAAGGAACGCGGACGAGGATATATGTAGTCTGGAAAGGTTACTTTAATCTATACTAATATATAAAGCTGAAGAGTTTGCTTGTTTGTTTGTTTAAACGCGCTAATCTCAGGAACTACTGGTTCGAATTGAAAAATTCTTTTTTTATTGAATAGACAATTTATCGAGGAAGGCTTTAAGCTACATAACATCACGCTGCGACTAATAAGAGCGAAGAAATAATGGAAAATCAAATCAACGGGGACGAAGTCGCGAGCAACAGCTAATGGAGAAATAAAATCCTCCAACAATACCAAAGTTATATAAATGATAAAATATTTGAAAAAAAGATTAAGCGGTCTGAACTTAAAAGGAAAAAGAGGAGAATAATACGTCGAATAATTTTTTTTGTCTAAATTCCCGTGAAGTAAAAAATAACCAGAGTTACCTTTCACTTTAGACTCTGGATTTTGGCAAAAAGCACACGCAAAATTAAATATTGGGGGACAAGGGAAGTTATTTAAAGAAAAATTTATACAACTAATAGGTCAAAGTACGTGTGTCATAGTTTAAATAGCTTACAGTAAATAAAAAAAACTTTCAATATTATCCTTATTTTTTAAACTTTTTTGCTTATTTCTATACCTATATGATCGTATAATTTTTATTTAC
>DWAJ01005788.1:0-11114 GCA_018238005.1 Eurema mandarina | reverse complement strand
ACACGACTTTCTTATATATATATATAGATAAGATAAGATGCGACGAGTCTTTATAATAAAAAATAAAAATGACTAAACATGTACCTAAATTCATGATAAATAATATAATTTCTAAGTCCACTCCAAATTTAATTGTGATTCATGCCTGATATAAATATGTCTAAGTCACGATTCTAAATAGGTATTTTTAACTAATTTATCTTTACAAGCTGTTGATGAATATCACTAAATATTATAAAACGAAAAGTGCCATGTCAGATATGTACTACTCATAATAGCTTCAAAATGTTGCACCAATTTTCATATGGGCTTTGTCAATAGACGATATGATTCTTTGAATTTGAATTGTATTCAACCGACTTCAAAAAAAGGAGGAGGTTCTCAATTCGACCGTATGTTTTTTTTCTATGTTTGTTACGCGTAACTCCGCCAATTATTAACCGATTTGAACAAATATTTTTTCGGCGTATAGGTTATCAATACCTAAAGGGTGGTCCTTTTTAAATTTAATAAAAAAAGCATCCTCCAAGGGTGGAAAATTGGGGATGAAATTTTTTATACAGAATATCTTTTATTATAATAAATAAAATTATTATTATTGTTATTGTTATTATTATCTCCGCCGATTATAAGCCAATTTGAACGAAGTCGGTTTTGTTTTTTTTTAAGTTAATTATTTGAAAGTTTGAGACGTTGTGTTATCGAAAGTATATGCGAATCATGGACTCATTTTTTCTTTCCAGCTCTTCTATATCTCATCCTTTGTCCTCTTTTGTCCTCTATTTTAAGACTGGCGACGCGTTCGTAAAGCATTTAAATTGAACCTGTTGGTGGGAAGAAGTGAGCGCTTACGATCAAGCAAAACTTTTGCTCAGTTACCTGCCGTCACCTCCTGCTAATATTATAAGTGAAAAGGTTAGTGAGAATGTATGTATGTTTGTTATTATTTCACGCAAAAACTGCTGCACCGATTTAGTTGGAATTTGGTATCTAGATAGGTGATACCCTGGATTAACACATACGCTTATTTTTATCCCGGTATTGTTCCGGAAATGGGAACAACGTGGAACTTTACTCACATATGGCTTCAGCAATGTTACCAGTTGTATATTGAGTACCATGTCGCACTGCTAGGGCCCCCATTGCCCGACGTCCGATGTTTATCTGATATAATAAAAAAATATCCCTTAAAGACTATATGTTATATAGAATTTTTGAAATCCATTAGCGAATGCAAATAAATAATTTACTATTTGAAATTGTGTCATCAAGATTCATGATTGTTATATTATGTACTAGCTCTTGCGCGCGATTCCGTCCGCGTGGACTTTCAGATAGAACTTTGAGTCCCCCTTCCCCCTTATAACCCTTTTTTTAAGTTAAAAATTAGCCTATATTTTATCTCAGTACTGTTCTTATCTGTGTACCAAAGTTCATTACAATCGGTTTAGCGGTTTGGCCGTGAAAGCGTAAAGTTGATTTAAAAAAAATAGTAGCCTATGTCCTTCACCAGGTTCTAGACCAACTGTGTACCAATTCGTTCTAATCGGTTCAGTAGTTTTAGCGTGATGGAAGGACAGACAGACAGACAGAATTACTTTAGCATTTATAATATTACTTATGTATTATATAACCTTAAGTAAATTTTAATAAATTTGATGCTTTGATTTTGTATACTTACAGCATCATGATAATTAGCGTACGGCCGTGTAGAGTTACCAAATGGCAAGAGTAAAAGTTGGCTGAAAGAGTGCATAGATAAATACAAGTCTATTTTGTCGCTCAGAGATCGTATGTAGGAGGATAGGGTCCTAGTTTCTGGCTCAGAGAATGGACCAGGCCCGGCGTATATGTCTGTAGATGGGTCTGTACTTGAGCCGTGGACTGTAAATAAAAAAGGAATAAATTAATTGAAGTTAAGTTTTTCAAATGAAGTGAGTTTAGATAATTTTAGATTTGAAGCTAGAAAAGTCGTAAGAGATGACGTCAGATATATACAATATATTTTTCGTAGTCATATGACTAATAATTATAGGAATCTATGTAAATAAGATTATTTAGTCTGTATGACGATTAGATGCAAATTTCGATTCTATGTTTCCTTTAGCCAAAAGAACATTAAAAACTAGGCTGACTCAATAAATAGTCTATAGTCGACTTAACATGACATATATAAACTACCTCATTAACAAGTAAATACACAATAGAACAACTTAAAACTACTTACTACTTTTCATCTATTTAAAAGGTCGGCAACCCACTCCAGAGATGCCAAGCCCTGTGAGTGTTCATGGGCGGCGATGACCACTTTCCATCAGGTGGCTCGCCTGCTCGTTTGCCCCCTATGTTATAAAAAATACTTACGAAGCCAATTGTTATTCCAGTTTCTGTTAAGGTCCACTCCAAATTCCGATCCAATTGGCCTTCTGTTTTTGCGCCACATTCTAAACTGTAAAATAAATACTAATTTCAAAAAATAAAATAATATATCATAGACACCAGTTTCTAATAAGTGTTAAGCAAGCTAATGCATAACCACTTGGATAGGGCTTTTTCTAAAGGACTTACCTCTTCATGGCTCCAAACGTATCCATCAGGGTTAGTTACAGGGAAAATATACCAATCATAATCTCTGGCAGCTGCTTGGACTTCAGGGTCATTGCTTCTTAATAACTGATCTATTAGATAATTTGTTGTAGCCATAGTTATCCATTCTCTTGCATGAATACCACTCTCTATAAAAATTGCTCTTCTGCCACTTCCATGGGATATTTTGATACCTCTTATTTGTCTTCCTTCATATGTCTCCCCTCCTATTATAAGGCTAGCTACATTGGAGTGTCTGCTTATCATGTCATCTAACCAATCGTTGATATGTCTGAGGTTATAGTATGTGTCGAATCTCATGGATCTAAGATCGCTTCTAGTGTATCTACCAACTGTCTCTTTGTCAATCGCCCTAAAGAAAAATTACGTAACAGCTTCATTAAGGACAAATTGAACCCTAAGAAATCAAAAACGGTTGATAGAATTGTCTTAAGGTTTTCATATTACTTTTAAAGAGTTAAACAAAATGTTACTTACTCTTGAATGTTTTCCATAGGAATTGTAAATTTAATCCCGTTACTATTAAGTACGTTTTCTAAGTCATGTTTGTCTATAGGACTGGATAGTATATTAACAAATTCAGAATTGGGAGCGGGGTATGTCCAGAAATCATATCTACGATCGAACTGTTGAATATCTTGAAGAGTTTTAACATGGCTTTCGTTTTCAGGAGTTATCCTATACAGGGTGTAGTTATCGAATCTAAACTTTGCACTTGCTATAGTCAATGTTAAAAATAAACATAAATAACGAAACATTTTGTACGTCTCGTCTTAAGCAGTGATAATAGTTTAATAAACAATCAGATAATTGTATTATTATCTTTAATGTGAGATAAAATTTTATCGTAAACCGTATCAGATTAAATATAGGACAATTATTATACCTACAATCTACATATTAAAATACTGTGATAGTATTATCGAGGTAGAAAAATGCAGTTTATCAATATTGATTGATTGAATTATTTTATCAGTGTTTGTTGATAAAATTAACAAAATTGAGTGTCGCGTGACTTGCATTTATAAATATTTAAAATTAATAAATATTTTTGGTTTAGTGTCTTTTAATTCACAGTTAAAGTTGTCAGACTATTCAGTATTAGTGCAAAAATAGAGCTTTATATACGAATTTCAGATAAAAACTTGATTTTTTCATTTAATGTAATTTAAAAGATCCGAATTCCTATAAATGAAAAGTGAAAGTCCTTTTTAATTCATCCACGGGAACTTGTGATAAATTGAAGTAGGTAGTTTTTATGTCAAATTCGTAAAGTTCTTTTTTCTGGGAATACATTAAGAGAACGGGAATATAAGCCTTCAATGATAATAAGCTGATATTTCTTTATCAAAAGGTAGCTGAATTCAACCTTTTCAAGGTCATGTTGTATTCAGACTCGTTTCTAGATGTAAATGAGAATATTCTAGAAAGATATAATTACAAAAGAAAATGATCCAGCAAAAACGTTGAGTCTCGGCACAATTTATATTCATTATAATTATAAAACGCAAGGTTATATAATTCAGAGATCTTTAGGTATTTTATACAATTAAGAGATTAACTAATTTTGATATTTTGTTACCCTAGTTTAGGCTTAAAAGACAGACAGACTTGAGCAATCTGTGTATAGGTATATACGTTTGAATAAATATGTATGTATGTATATATTATATATTTTATGTTCGTATGTTGACGTTCTAAGCCGATTTAATTAAATGAAATGTCAAAACTTGTAATATTACCGTGGGTGACATAAGCAGTACAAATTTTAGTTTCGGTATTTAGTTTGTTGAATATTATTTATAAACTTTTCTTAATTATATTCGGTTTAAGAAGCAGCAGCAGTTCACAATTGTATTTTTGTATACAAATTTAGTGTATATGATTAAAGCAGTAATTTTCATTTCTCTAAAATAGTGTTTTAGTTTTATAACACGCGAGTGTATTATAATCGTGTTATGGGACATCAATGCTTATTTTGTATAATTAAATTCTTCTTAACAATTATTTGAGTCATCAGTACCTACCTTTAAAAATAGTTGAAATTCACGTATAGGAAATCACTTGTTAAGTATGAAAAATAAAACACTGAATAAGAATAACGTTTAATGTTCATCTATAGTATTTTAATAAATTTGGCTTCTCTGATGACAGCCATTATAGAATCGAAGGTCTCTTCGCATGATGGTAGAACTTGCGCTACGGGGAGGGTGTATCCCCAAGATCCTTCGTCTCGTAATGCGTAGGTTGCAACTACAGGCGTGTTGAAACGGAATTTCACCCAGTCAGCAATAACACCCGTGGCGCCATCTATAAATAAATAATAATTATACTTCAGGACAATAATGCCATCTAGTCCCACGCTAAGTATAGGTCGCGTCACGAATCTTTAGCGCTGAACGAAACCTGCGCAGAAGTCAAAAATAAGATATCGAGGTAAAGGCGGGGCGCGTGATCGCCTGGTGCCTGAGCGTGTCCCAGTCGTGTTGTCTTTCTCGCACCAATACGTCAATTACGAGCGCGATTCTACCGATGTGCAGCTATTCTCGTCCAGCGCTAAACATAAACGACGCGACCTATAATGCTTGTGTTATGGCAACTCGATAACGGATAAATTATATATTATATAAACTTTCTTTTGCAAATACATACGTCATACATATAATACAAAGCAACTAACAGACCCCAGAAGAATACAAATGTAATTTAAATATACTTTTTTCCAGTGTGGGGATCGAGCGCACGACCCTTCACGCAGAAGGTATAACAACTACCACTGTACTAAGCAGTCGATTTTGTATTTTGTTGTTCTAATTCTATAAACTCATTCAATTGGGTAGTAATAATTAACATATTTCGTTTATACAAGAGATTATTTAACTTACTAAATACTTGCGAGGAGGTGCCCACTCTGTATTGCGTGTCGTATCTAACGGCAAGCGAGCCCATAGCTCTTCTTCCAATAGTAACCTTAAAATATATGAACAATGATTATACACTCGATAAATCCATGGTTGTTATAATACGTTACACCGATCATGGATCTACAATTTCACATGCATTAAACGTCTATATAATTTTATTCCATACTTTTAGGGGCAAAAAACGTGCAGATTTAGTTAATCTTGGTAAGTAGTAGTAACAATTATACTTAGAATAATACAAATTTTCAAAATCTTTTGACTTTTATAATAAGTTTTTTATAATATCATACTATTGATGTACCAAATAGCAAATTTAAAAGTAAATAGAGCAGGTATTCTAAACACCCAAAAAAGTTTTATACATTACCTAGGTAAATACTTCACCTAATTAATAAATTTGTATGAGTATCTAATGTAAATATATCTATCATTTTCGATATATTCCCTTGACGTTTCAGACGTCTTTATATATGTCACCGGAAAATAACAAGAACAGCAAATTTAAAAATTTCCTAGGAAATTTATAAACCTTCGTAGGATTCTAAACGAGAGACAAATTGTATTATTTTACGGCCACATTTTCGCAAATGTATAAATTTACCGAACTTACGCGTAAAATAATAAGTAAGCAATAAACAAACGTCATGTGCGCTCTGATCGGTTGAATAACTGTCAACATCAACCAATCAGCGCGCAGTGTGTTATTTTCCGTATTTTAAAAAGGCGTAAAATTAAAAGCTTTTCTGTGATTGGTCGAACCATTTAGAACCTTATGAATGGATATTCGTTAGTTGATTAATTTACCACGAGACGTCGCAAATTGATAAATTTGCGAAAATGTGGCCGTAAAATGATACAATTTATCTCTCATTTAGAATCCTACGAAGGTTTATAAATTTCCTAGGAAATTTATAAATTTGCTGTTCTTGTTATTTTCCGGTGACATATACATTGCTTATAATGTACAGAATACCTTAATATAAATAATCCAAGCACGGTCTTACCATTTGATCATGGTTGCCCATTGGTTCGTTGGTGTGAGCAAAGGGGATAATGAATCGTTGACCAAATCCTCTGAATGATAACAATACGACCATGTTATGAGCAATACTTTCAATGTATCTGGAGACAGAGCGACTTTCAGGCTCAGAAAAGGGACCGAGGCCCACAAAGTTACTGCTGGTGGGTGTGAAACTGGCACCAATTACTGTAAAAGTAAATCTATGTCAAGAAAATAGAATAAAAAATACCTACATGTTTAAAATCAGAAGGATAGTAAATAAATAATATTTATGGTCTGGCGACGTGCAAACAACATTTCCACGATTTACTTTAACTGACTTTTTAATTTACCCGGAAATTGTGCAAAGTATTAACGTTATAAAAATATCAGTTTTAAAACATTCAAAAGCAAAGTTATCTAGTTATCTAACACTAAAATATTCTTCAAATACGTTTTCTGGCAAAATTTTGTTTTCATAATGAAAACGTCGTTGATTTAAATTTTAACTCATGGAGTCATATTTAGATATTCTGTAATAGAAAGCCGTGTTTATGATAATTAATACAATGTAATTTTGTTGCTACAGATATAAGAGTGTTGAAGCAAGCCCGCAAAATATTTATTTATTTATTTATTTATATCTCATAGACTTAGATAATTGTACAGAGTTTAAATGTAAGTACAGAAATGTAACGGCCTTATCACTAAAAAGTGATTTCTTCCAGGCAACCTTTAATAAAAAATTGTAAAGAAAGACTTGGTTTAACTAACTAAGATTGGTAGGTACACTGAGCAGGGTATAGATATGAAAATATATGCATACATAATATGTATTTTATCCACTAAATAAAAATATAATATTTAGAATTTCAACATCACAGTATTTCTTACCTCCCCATTGCGAGTTCCAATTTCTAGTAAGATCGACGCCAAATGCTGCCCTTGTAATCGGTCGGCGATTCTTCAGCCATAGTCTTTCCTGATATAAATATCATAATCGTAATTTTAATCTGTCATAGAATATAATCTGTATTCAAATATTTAAACAACATTCTGATGCTTAGGTACTAAGAGTCTTGTTTGAAAAGACTTGCCAGTGAAATAGACATTTTTAATCTTCAAAAGAATAATCAAGTAATCTATTAGCATCTAAAATATGTCATGTTACTTATAACTTACAGCATCATTAGTATATTCATGTCCATCAGGGTTGATCATGGGGAAAATGTGCCACTCAAAATCCTCAGTGGCAGCCCTAGCCTCAGCATCTTTACCTTTAACGAGCTGATCAACCAAGTAAGTGATAACTGTTGGTGATAACCAGTCAGCTGCTACCTGACCACCTTCGATGAAGATCACTTTCCTTCCAGAACTACGTGAGATCTTCACACCGGTAATGTTTCTTCCTAAAAGAGCCAAAGAAATTTAGCCAAAGAGATGTTTTAAGAAGTTTTTACTAGATGGCGCTGTTGGCTTTAAATTGCGCCTAAATTTTGCATAAACAGTTGTGTTTAATCAAAGTTATGAATTGAATCGGTTTGGTACGTTCATTTTTTTGTAGTAAATAAAGTGAACATCGTATGAGAGCACTACCCTACGGACATAGTACACAAATAAGACATCTTATGTTGTAAGCTGTAATGATTTTATTAAATAAATCAATTGTACCTTCAAAAGAAGTTCCAGCTTGAATAATACTGACGACATTACTATGTGTTTCTGCCAAATGATAGAACCAAGAATAAATGTCTTCTAAAGTCTGGTAATTCGTCCAAAACATTTCTTGTCTAGTGTCTCTTTTCTTTCTTCCCATAACTTGGTTGTCAAGAGCTCTATAAATTAAATAGGTATTAAATAATAAGGTAGTAAGGTAGTAAACATGAATGAAATTGCAATTCCCTAAACCTAATTTGAAAAAAAACTAATTTTAAGTTGTGAATGTTTCTAGTATGGTTGAAGATTTTTAAAGAATTACAAAAATAATGTCGTATTTAAATAAAGGGTAAAGGGTAAAGACATAGTATGTTGTTACAAAATATATTAATACGATCACGGAATCACAAATATCCATTAAATTATTTCAAGAAAGATAAAAAGTACTTACTCTTGTATATTTTGTAGCATAACATTGTAATTGATATTTCTCTTTTTCAAAGAATGTTCTAACTCTTCTTTCTTTTCTGGTGACGCCACGACACTGACAAAGTCACCGACATTGCTTGGAGGTAACCAGAAATCCAGTCCTTCTGCATTCCCATTATACACTTCATTTAAAAAATCAACATGCTCAACATTTTCTGGTAATACTTTGAATAGCGCAAAATTGTCATATCGCACCTTCTCTGATGCAACGAAACTTAAAACACTTAAAAAAAATATTTTTACGATCATCATGTCCTATGTAGTATTAAATTATTGTAGTGACTGAACGTGGCTGCCCGTTTTTTATCTGATAACAATGTAGCTTGCTATCAAATTTCGCCTTTAAGTAAATAGTAGAATGACTTACTTTCAGCTTGGATCATTGTTTATCTAATCGAACTAATTATTGTAAGATTACCTTATAGTTTGTTAACTCGTGTACCAACAATTCGAAAAACATTTTTCCTAATAGCAAAATAATTATCTTTACATTGATACTTTTATGTTTTTAAATATCTTATAATCTATCTTCCAAACCTGTGGTACATGACTTTGTAATACTATGACGATTCACAAATGTTGTATATCTAGCAACTACGCTACATAATATAATAACATTTTAAAGATATATTTGGCTTAAAGCCTGAAAGTTTTGTTCAAGTTATCGAGACGAAACGGTTTTCAAATATAAAAGATGTTATATTAAATTTAAATGTATTAATCTCTTAACAATATAACCAAAGCGATTAAGTTTGTTACCAATTAGTAACGGCTCAGCGGCCAGGCGTCAGCGGTTCAATTTTAACCGTTGAAGTTTAAACCGTTCTTATTTTAACTGGTGTTCAATTTTACTTTACTTTTAACTGCAAATTTCATGGTAATTAGTGTTCGCGCTCATTTTTCAAAGCTTTTTCCGAAGCCGTTGCAATTTTGTTGTATTTTTAGTGTTACAATTTGCTAATGGGTAACGAATTTTTGAGCTAACCTTAAAAATTGGCTAAAATATTTTTGTTTGCTAGTTTTGAAGTTTCCTCATTACCTATCAACAGTGCATAATTTTTTCATAAATAATACTTTACTTATTACTCAGTAAAATATCGTGTTTTATTATTTGTATAAGTATGAGTATGCTATATTTAAAATCGAAAAAATCAATTTAGTATTTATATTTTTTAACGAAATTTCAGATAGTGATGAAAAACAAGTTGTTCAGGAAAATAGTGAATTAGAAAGATTGCAACTCAAGAATTTAAAATCTTTCTTTCTATATTTTCCATCAAAACAGTGTAATTTAAAAATAGCAAAGAAAATATACAGTATTGCAAATTGGCAATATTATTTACAGATGAAGATAATGTAGAAAAAGTATGTCTAAAGACTAGTAATTTTAAATCCACTATAATTATATTGAGGCAAATTATCACAAAACACCAATCAGTGAATAAGCATATAATATCAAGCATTATCTCGCCAATTAAGAGGTAACGGTTGAATTGGATTCTAATTTTGGCATCTAACTGCTATAGCACGGGTAATAAGCAGCAAATGATATCTAAACATCGTTTTAGTAACGTTCCGTACTGTAATATCTTGTTGGTTAGAATTTTCAATAGTAATTTCATAGAACTTTCATCAATACATATAACAAAAACTTAACGAGTCGCTGTCTGTACATGGAATATATATGAGAAAAAATATTATAGGAGACCTCTATTAACGCAATAGAACCCAAAACAATGATTTTTGGATTTTTTTTCTGTTTGTCTGTATGTTTGTGCACGAAAATCTCAGAAACGGCTTATCCTATCTAGATGGGGGTTTCAATGATATATTGTGGTAAGCCTAACTTTAAATTTAGTCTTTAATTCATGTCAATCGGTTGATAAATAAAAAAGTTATGGCAATTTGATCAATCACGTTGAACTTGCTGAACGTTTGTTGGCGCAGGTTAGGCACTTTCAAAAATGCTGCCAAAGTCACTTTTCTACGCGGGCGAAGTCGCTAGCACAGCTAGTAAAATAATAATAATAGTGGACGCTTGTATACATCGGCATCTAGTCCCAGGATTGTGTTATGGCATCTTGGTAACGAATTACATGGAAATACTGTCTTTTATATTAAGTAAATACATACATATACTACGTAGCAACAACCAGGCCCCAAATAAACATAAAAGTATTATTCTAGTTTTCAACTTTGAAGTAGGCAGCTACGTTTCTATCGCACCAAGTAATTCCAAAATACTACAATTAATATTATAAGGAAAGGTATAGTACTCGTCATTTATGTTCGTCATCGGTAGAATCGCGCTTGTTATATTAGAGTAATAATATATATAATAATAATATATTTTTAAAAGATAAATAAATACATTTCATGATATAAGTTTAATAAATAACCTTATATTGTTATACTATACA
Source organism: Eurema mandarina (assembly GCA_018238005.1). Taxonomy (NCBI): domain Eukaryota; kingdom Metazoa; phylum Arthropoda; class Insecta; order Lepidoptera; family Pieridae; genus Eurema; species Eurema mandarina. The sequence goes on along the minus strand of DWAJ01005788.1, from coordinate 18 downwards.
GAAAATCTATTGTGTAAG
>DWAJ01005787.1:0-11114 GCA_018238005.1 Eurema mandarina | reverse complement strand
CCGCACCCGCACCCGCACCCGTGCCCGCACCTACATACGACCTGCAGCAGATGCTCGAGCTGCAAAGATTGCAATTAAACCCTCTCTCCATGTAAGTACTACTATATAAGTGGAAATAGGTAGAAGACTTATGAAAGTGTCACCAAATGCAACAAATGACAAGTTAGGCAGAATCGCGTATTAGTAGTAGCATTATGAGTGGAATTGTGAAATTCAATTTCCAAAAAAATGGCAAAACGTGAATAAACGTTAATAATTGTATTCACATTCAATAAAAACTGAGTGCATTCGTTTATTGTTTAGAGCATTACATGCGGTTGTACATTGGATAAACAATATTTATGATGTATGAAAGATAACAATCTTAAGTATTATAATTGATTGCAGGCTCAAGCCGGCCCCGCCTCTCGTCATCCTTCTCGCGAACGATGAGCTGCAGAGCAACCAGCTGGGCGCCACGGACGCACAATCTAAAGCGGACTTTGGAAAAGTCGACGAAGATTTAGACTCGGTAGTGCTGACCGCGCCAGCCGCGGCGGACAAGACGCCTCCCCGAGCTGTCGTGTTACTTCCCGACGGCAGATTCTCGATCGGCGACTTCATTTCATCAATACCGTGGCTCCCGATAGAAGTGAACGTGCCGGACACTATATCGTGGGCGTACAACGGCATCGCGAGTGGCATCGCCGGCATCATATCGATAATAGGTCAGCGGTTTCCCTTCCAGCGGCCGCAGCCGGCCCCTCAACCGGCCCCTCAACCGGCCCTGCAGCCGGGCGCGGACAGTCTCAAGTCGATACTTAGCTCTCTGCGGCTCAGGAGTAACTTGGCTAAGCCGATCATGATCATGCCCTACGAAGCCCAAACACTGCACCTCCCTATACAAGTGTGAATATATTTGAGATTCTCTTGTATCGCGTTCAATGCCAAAGAATTGTTTTTAAGTGTAAAAATATTAGGCGACACCTGTAGCCTGTAGGAATATTTTTTATCATAATAGTTTGTCGATAAAGTTATTGTCCAGGTTGAAATAGAACATAGGAAAATACCACAGCAGCGATTCCTTATTTATATATTATATGTCACTGTGTAAATAAAAGTATAAAGAGTGCTTTATATGTTTAATAGCAAAAGTTATCAAAATGGCTCTTGCGTCGCATGAAACGTTGGATAGCCTTAAAATAGCGAAAAATACGCAATCTGCATTTCTAAAGAGAAATTCGGCAATCGATTTGTTATTTATTGTAGAAAGTCCACAATCGACCACGTGTAGAGACAACAAAATAAGGCAAAACACACGATTGCCTCTCGGAGCGACATTCACAACATTATTATTGCAGGTCACACAATTGTTCGTCTTTCCTGAATTAGTATTTCGTTCTTTCATATTTTATTTTTCCATTTCCGAATCACATAACTTAAAAGCTTTTAAATTTAACAACTTGCAATTTTATAAACCAAGAAATATTGAACACAGAATATTTTTGAATTCCGTTATTTTAATAAAATCTTGTCATAGTCTATAGATATATTTATGACATTTAAATATATAGCTATTATCACTGTTTTGTTTTCTGTCTAACCTGCATCCGCGAGTGAGATAGTTGAAACATTCACGAATGATGTGTTTCTGTTGCCGCTAAAACAACTAACAATTATGCTTTATTTCAATGATGCCACCGGTAGACACGTGACATATTCAGAAAATAGACAATTGTGTATATAATCGATACTAAAATTCAAATCAACTGAAGAGATATCAAATAAATATCACAAATAAAACACAATCATATGCGAATACTTTATTTAATAATATCAATACATTGACACTTAGAGTAATTGGTAACTAAACAAAGACCAGGTTCAAGAGTTTAACAAGAAATGTAACAGTGACACTTGGTGAAGATACTACCGTTTACAGGAGTCGCTATCCTGTCATTAATGTCCGTTAATTAATTATGGCACAAACGTTACACTTTCGAACCGAGCCGTACAAGCGATGCGAAAGGGATGCGCCTTACGATAAGGAGTCGTCCACTACATACTATAATATAATATAATATCCAATCTGTATGCGGAGCCTGCTGCCATTAAGGCGAGCCTGGACGGCGTGTCGGCCCCAACAACGTATCCTAGTCCGCTACTGGCTGCTCCCCCACAACACTAATAGCGACGAACTAACCATAGACATCAATTTTATTTAACCTCAAAACAAAAGGTACATAAGAATTTATATAAAGCAATCAATCTGAAACATAATTGAAATTAACAACTTTTCTACTGGCAAGTTTGAATTCGAAGTAATTATATCGTCGTCTTTACGTTAGATTATTTAAATTTTAAAGTTAAATTAATATTGGTGAGGGATGGCGACGGTGTCGTGGTCGAGCGGGTAGCCGGGGCTGGCGGCGCCTCCCTGCAGCTCCTTCTTGGCGACCAGGATCGACGTCGGGTAGTTGAACGAGTAGAAGAAACCACGTGGAGGACCCTGCAATGTTATAATTACAAATAAGTATTCTAAATAAATAAAAGCTTGTAATATATCCTGGATAAAAGCGGTGTGGACATGCAGTCGGACACGTACAGTGGGCTCGGGCTCTTCGTATTTTTGCGGCACGGGGGTGGGGTAGGGCTGCGCGGGCTGGTAGCTGCTCTGCGCGCCGTAGTACGCGCGGCCGTCACGCGCCAGCCCCGCCCCGCCCGCCGCCTCCGCCGGCGCCGCTACGAACGCTCCTTGCTGCTCCGACGCTGACGGCTGGTAGTCGTTTTGGGGGTTATATTCTCCTCTAAAACAACAATGCAACGTGAGCTCATTCTATGCCACTAAAAATATAAAAGTTATATGTTAGCACATAGTGTAGAGCAAAGCTAGTGTGATGTTAAAGTGTGTTAAGCTCGAGTTAATTCAAGACAGATTATATGTGTCTGTTCGCTAGTAGGCGTGTCCATAGGATGATGCGTGTGCAAGTGTGGGAGTGAGATGGGAGCGGGTCGTGGGTGGGGTGCGGGTGGGGTGCGAGTAGGGTGAGCGGCGTGCAAAGCGTCTAACTACACATATAGTATACCGCAGCAGCCTGTGCACGTACTGCGGGTCGGGCTGCACGCGCGCGGCGGCGGCGGCCTCGGCCCACGCCTTCTCGTGCGCGAGGCGCGCCTGCCGCACGTCCTCCGCCTCCTCCACAGGCTTCAGCACCACCTTCGGCAGGTTGTCCTCCTGGTGGAACCCTTGGCTGTCCGCCCAGTAGCGCACCTGTCACATGCCACTCCGTACATCAACTGCACTTCGCTCTACGAAGCTTACACTCTTATATATCTCAACTATTTAACAACCATACATAGTAAGGAAAGAAAATGTGTTGTAACTAATATAAGTATATTATATCATTAGATAGAAGGATGAAAGGCTATAGATTAAAGATATATCTTGGTTGAAATTTTTTCACAATACTTTTGAACGAAATACATTTATGTCAAACCTGAGAGAGCAATTATGACCTGCATCTTCCTAGAATGATACCTTAAGAACTAACTTATTGCTTAATGTCTGGTCCAGTAGATGTGAGAGGTAGCAGTAAAGAGCTCACCTTGATCAAGTCGTTGCTAGAGCCGGCCTTGTAGGTGTAGGAGCCGGAGACGTCCCCGGAGCGCACGCGGCTCTCCACCTTGGAGGACTCGGGCGTCTCGTAGCCGTACCCGTACGCGCCCAGCCCGTCCTGCCCGTGGTACTGCGACGCGTCGTACACCTGCACAACCACACCAATACAATATCTCATATTTCATTCTTTAAAGAGCAATTACGTACTTGTCCGAATGTTCAATGCAAATCAAAATTCAGAACGTCTTTCAACACAAAATCTGCCAAATAATTCAACTTGCGACCCAATTCCATTTGGTTTGTTTTAAAGTTAATATAAGGAACAAATATTTTTCTTTTTTATTATGTATTTGTAATATTTAAAAAATAAATAAATCCAAACACTATGGCTTCTAAGATAGGAACTTATTAAGATTAATAGAAGTAACAAAAACGATAAAGTAAGTATATCGGTAACGATAACTCAACTTTAAGAAGACGGAAGTACGCGAATCGTATAATTAAATTTAAATATTTATAACGTTTTTATGTGGCCCTAAGACAAAAAATACTGCTCATCTCATCCAATTAAATATCAAATTAGGGATGAGTCAGGTTGTTTACGATGAGGTGACCTCTGACTCTCGGAAATTAATAGCTAATAACACATCATTCAAATCTCCTGACGCTCGCGCTGTCGGCTGCGCCCTGACTCACCTTCATACGCAGCGGTTTGGTTTTACATCTTTTATATTAAAATTATTACCTCATAAGTATTACATAATCAATCGAATTTACATTAAGTATTGTGACTTGGTTTTTGTTGGAGATGTAGCTGTATAATAACTTCACAGTAGTAGTTGGGACTGTAAATGTAAGTGAGACGTCACTGTACGCGATGTATGTGTGAATGTGAAGTGTGGACTGACCTCCTCGACGTAGTCGTCGGGGTTCTCAATTTCGCGTCCGTTCTTCCAGTAGTGTCCCAGCGTGGGGCCCGCCTCCGCCGACCGGAACCTCGGGTCGTTGTACTTGATCTGAAGCACGTTATCGTATTATTACAAGTAGAAGGGATAAGGGTCTGACAATATTATATGCTTTCCTCATTTTTGCTAAATCTATACCTACTAATATTATAAAGAAGTTAAGGTTTGTGTGTTTGTAACCGATTTTAAAAATTCTTGCACCAATAGAAAGCCACATCATTGTTGAGTGTCATGGGCTATATAAAAAACCAAAAAGGATAATTAACATAATGTCCAACGAAGTGGGCACGGGTCAGTATTAGTATAAAATTAGACATATTTTCTTTGAGTTAATATGTAGTCGTTAAAATTTTTCTAAAGCAATATTAATGTGCGTTAAATAGATATTGGGTATATTTAAACCCTTGGGATGTTTAACTGGGTCTAGCAATTGGTGAAAGTCAGATAAGGAATAAAAGCACATGGTAGTGAGTACTGACCAGGGGCAGCACGGCGGTGCGGCCGGCGAGCTTGGGCTCGGTGAAGGGCGGGCTGTTGAGGAACTTCTGCGCCTCCTCCGGCGTCAGGTCCAGCTCCAGGATGTTCGTGGGCACCGCCGCCGCCAACGCAACCTGATCCAAGATTTCAAACATTCAATTATATAACAATACAAGAAAAAAGCCGGTAGATTTTTTTTTATTAAGTATGAAAATGTTAGGGCATCGATGAGTTTCTGTTCATCTGGTATACAATTAATAAGATTTCGCTATCGAATCTTATTTTAAGGTTAACGCAATGAACACTCTGTTCTCTACTCTTCATATAGTTATGTAAAGTATAGCATTAAAACATAAAACAACCAGTTAGCCATGAACTTGATATGCTTAAAATAAACATGAGAAGATGGTGACCGAAGATGACCGCTCCTCTAACAAACAACAAAGGCGTACGTCGCAATTAATCGCCCACCGTCCACCGCACGTATAATAATATCAAATAAATCAATGCCCATAATGTATTACATTAATTCATAGATATTTTTATCGCGACATCCGCGACACCTGGACACGGTCGTGTATCGCCATAATGACATTATTATACATACGATGTCTCGGTCTGACCCAACCTCAGGCCGATCACACATAAATCTATACACTCGATAGTTTTCATTGAAAACTATCGAGATTAAAACAGAATGGCGTTACACGCAGCTGAACCTGCGGGACAGAGCTAGTTAAGCATAAAGTACGAACTGTGTACTTCACATGGATAATGAGTTTTATTTGTTGTGCGATTATGTAACTGCGCATTATGTAATGCCTGATCCGTGAACTCTCATAATAATACAACTAATAAACATTCTTAACAAAGATGACGGTTTATTTAATAATAACCCGTACTCCCGTTCGTCTATGACAGACAGGCAGACTAACATAAACGCCTATTAAGTATTTACATTCCACAATGCCTACGGCCTACGTACAACAATCCTTGGTTTGATTTTTGACAATAACTGCTTATTTACTTTATCAATTTTGTATAGTAAAATAATATTAATATTGTCATAAGAATAAAATGAAATATAGAAGCAATTTATAAAGTGCTTATGTATATGACGTATTTTATAGCGTACGTGCCCATGTATTCTTTTATAGCATTGTTTTTATAAAAGTATTTGATATTTGGAATTTTATTAATATTCAAGATCTTATGTGTGGTTTAAGATAAGTCATCTCTGAGTTGGGCAAACTGGAATGATAACTTAGGTCATCCTGCTTGGCTCGCGACCGCATCGTGCGAGTGCGACACGTCGCATAATCGCTTTAATTCCGTTCACGAGAAGCAATATTTATTTATCGCGTTTTTATCTTAATATGTTAACTACATTCAGTTTAGGCATCATTGAGGAAAACTACACAATTTAGTTATTTTAAAAATAAAACATTTTGAACATTTTTGTGTATACCAATTTTATAATTGGTACACGAGATAGTAAAATATTGATTATAGTACGCGTCATTTATGTTTAGCGATTGACGAGAATAGCTGCGCATCGGTAGAATCGCGCTCGTAATTGACGTATTGGTGCGAGAAACACAACACGACTGGGACAACCAATCAACGCTCGTGCACCCGACGATCACGCGCCCCGCGCGCCGCGTCGATACCTTATTTTTGACTTCTGCGCAGGTTTCGTTCAGCACTAAAGATTCGTGACGCGTACTATACAAGGAGTAACTTCTTTATATATTTTTTAGATTTCTACAAACTTGGTAAAAGAAGACGTTAAATGAAGCACAGTGCACTATTTTTAAGCAATTTTCTTTTCATTTCATATTGTATAGAACCGATGAGCCTATATCTATATAGGTTCCATACCGTTACATGATCAAGGCATTTCTTTAAAAACATTTATGAAGTGTATACAATTCAATATACCTACATAATTTAAAACTGTTTTAATTGAAAATATTGACATTAAATATAACATCAGTACGCGCGTGTGTGTGTGTGTGTGTTTACATATAATATGCAGCTAAGTCCTAATGACGAAGGTGACGACTGACGACTGACGACTGACGCTAATCACCACGTCCTTGTCACTTCCGAATGAAGCGCCCGTTTCGCGTATTGGTGACGTATCTGTTATCGTGATCTCGATAACACGTCTAAAAATATCTTACATATTATGTTATTATCACTATACATTTACAGAAATCATGTTACTATAAATAAACATTGTTTATCACGATTTCTTGTCTTAAAAAGAAACGAAACGGTGCATTCTTTAGCAGTCTTTTAGAAAATCAGACAAATACAAAGTCAACTAAGCAACATAATATCGACTAACACATGACTTTTGAATCGTCATATTATAAACAATAGTATGTAAGTACTATATCATTGGTACGGTGAGAACTTTTCAAAATTTATTTAAATACGCTACTAGAACTTATATTTATTATTTATTATTAAAATCATTGATAGATCCAGTCATCATAATTACGTGTAATATAAAATAATTTTTAACAAACATAAACCGACTTTATACTTAAAAATTTAATTTGCTTTGCATAAAGTATTATGTATTTTAATTAAGTATAGCTTATGCTCTCTTTATAAATGTGTGCGGGTTATAATCAGATGGAAATACTGCCGATAGGAGGCTGTTCCTTAAGGCAATAGTACGCGGCAGAAAGTTGCGAGAGAGAGTACTCTACTAGATCGCCAAGTAACCTGGTGGTGAGGATGATATTTCGTTTAATGTCGAGCGGTGCGATGGTGAAATCAGCTCATACAACTTCTTCAACTCTCCGTAGTATAGTCGATCAGTTACAAGTTTTTCGTTCTTATCAAAAGCATAACTAAAATTCACGATCGCGGCTTACATAATAATATGTGCACTTGACACACATCAGCGCGACGCAGCCGCTCGCTGCCCGCATCCACGTTTGCATTAATTAGTATCAAATACTTGCTTTAGAATACGTTATTCCTTATTTACTTGATAATTCATATGTATTATGTTATTAGCTGTGAGCATAATACGTAGAGGTAATAATAAGAAGCGATGTCTCAATTTCAATGGTTACGTGTTAATGACCTTACAATACAAATATATTGCTGAAGATGATTATATTATATTTAAAAAAATGGCGAATATAAAAGATATATATGAAGGCTCGCGCTACGCATAAAACGTATTAGTTAAGTTAAATATTAAATCATCCGTTGCGGCTATAAATAGTGTTTATCGCCACACAAAAGGCGAGTGATCTCCATAATGTTGTCAGCAAACCGTACCATATCCGCGACCGAAATATCGATGATCTGTGGCGAAGCTGGCGGGTCGTGACGCCGCGATGTTACTTACTGTAATCCCTTATATAATATTAAATTATAATTTGTTCATGAATAAGCAATACGTCTGTTGGGAAACGGACAGACACGGGTGTGTCAACAATTCACATTCTGTAGCAACACTACAATACCTACTTATCTAGCTCTTAGCTATTTAGTCTATAATTTACCTCCAAAAAAAAATCGTTTTCCGGGACAACTTTTGACCGCTGCATATTATGATAAAACTAATAACCTGAGAATTTTTACGGTGTCCTCTATTATATTTATAAGGAAGCGACATATTAATTATCATCTCTACAAAGGGCATACGTTTGTTCCAAAAAAGGCAATGAAGTATGTTTACTTATTTTATCAAGCCTCTTTCAAAACATAACGTTAACCTCGTGTAATTCATACAATTCTTATCGTGAAGACGTCAAAATGTAGGTAACTAGTTTTTGTTGAAATAAATAATATTATATCAAAGAAAAAAAAAGTAAACAACTCTTGCACAATACAGCCTTAATTAAGTTAAAGCCTGCTACAGGTTATTAAGAAGATACGCAAGAAAAACACAACGCGCAAAAAAACATCTGATTTTTATTACAATACATATTTCACGTCGTAATTAATACAGCTGGGATTTCGTAGACAATTAATGATATACAAAATATATTGTAAAAAACTGTTTTTAGTATTTTTCCGTTAATCACGCGACAGGCTGACCTTTACCGAATAAATAAAATATAACATTTATATTTTAATAAAAGTAGTAGGAATAGAATTTTACCCATTAAAAATCGTATCAAGAAATCACGTTGCTTTCGTTATCCTATCATAAAGCGTTATCGATATTCGAAATAAGTACACTCGTATAAGAAGAACAAGAACCAACGGTCACAAAACTGGACGTGTAATGTTATCGCCTATCGGAGTGCGGACGGTGGACGGTGGAACCAGTTGCGACCTTCGGGAAAATCTCGCGCGAAAAAACGAGACGGTTCAACTTTAATTCTTGTTTAATTCACTAATAATAATGAGGCTTCCTCCGACATTCGCCTCACCTTTATGAACAATATTACCTATTGTATTGTTTGTTATGATGATCGATAATTTTTAAAAGATAACTCTGACGATATTCCCACAATAATAGTTATTTTGACAATTTAAAATACAAATGTGAAAAAGAAAAAATCAACATAATGAGGGAATTTATACTTGAACATAAGACTAAAAATTACGAGCAACAACAATGCTTAATGCATTGTTAACTTATACCGAATTGCAAATTAACATAAGCATTTAGTTGACCACTTTACCACAAACGATTTACAAACATGAACAAAATGATAAGGTCGTGTAATCCAAACCCGGATTTCATGTCACCTAATTGCGAAGTGTCGTCGCGGCGCGGCGGGCGGCGGGCGGCGGCGGGCGGCGGCGCGCCCAAACATTCAACATACGATAGCCTTGATATTGTTCGTTATGTCTTGTTTACCGAATTACTCACGATATTATCACAGATTCTTAGAAATCGAAAGTAACGTATTTTTGCATTATTTAACATATATTTAAATTCGACGACTGCGCATCTACGAAAAGGAAGATACGTAAAAAATACAATTGACTGAATATTAAAGATTTTTCATAAGTTTATACCTATTTAACTTTTTAATGTAAATGATGATCTATACACGATACACCACGTTATCATAAAGATTTTTTGCCAAGCGCACGTAAACGTTTGAAATATTTCGCGATAGTTCATTGGTATATCTAGGTTTCATCTCCTTTTATCTATGATATATAATATTGGTGAAACGAATAAAAATTATAGAAATTCGTTAAAATCGATTTCCATAAATTGTACCAAGTGCAACGGTAGAATTTGATATAATATATTTAAGTATATCAACACAAAATATTTCAAATATTTAAAATGGTAACTGCTTCGTACAATTTAAGATATTGGAGCCTAAGTTCTAACTTGACCCATAAGAAAAGTTTGCTTATGACGACCTTTTCCGACGGAACACTTGAGACAGCTATTGTCATCCTTTACAACTATCAGATATGTTATCAAGCACACTAAATTTGTTGTAATATCTACAAATCGGCAGGAACATTATTTATTGTATGTAAGTATATTATATGTATTGTTCACTGGAGGCCAGAGTTTACGAGTTGCTAATAAGTGGGGCTCGCTCGGGCGCCTGAGGCCGACATTACCAAGAGATGCGCACTGAGTCCAACTATTATCGATCTATCCAAGTAACACCAAACTAAATTCATATTTGCTAAATTGTGGAACTATCTGTGGAAGAGGTAGGCGTGGGAAATGAGGGTTCTTACTTCCATTTGGAACCATTGACTATTTCTCTAGTCCAACAGGAATGAAGAGAAACTATATGAGTAACCCAAGTTTTATACAAATACGCGCTAAGCGTGACGTCATGAGTAGCTCCATTCTTAATAATAATAAAAGTGAGAAAGTATGATCATATTATCCAACATACAGGTCTGCTCGATGTCAAGTTCAATAAAATTAGTTTCTTCAGCAATACTTTTGGAACCGCTTCATGTCAATTGAGGCGAGCTTTAGTGTTAGGGGAGACCGGGTACAAAAGTAACACTTTGTACTTTCACCTTGATTTGTGGATGGATATTAATGTTGTCATTAAATTAATATAACTATATAAATATTCAGTTAATGTTCTTTACTCTAGTAACTC
>DWAJ01005786.1:0-11116 GCA_018238005.1 Eurema mandarina | reverse complement strand
CAGAAACGGCTTATCCTATCTAGATGGGGTTTTCAATGATATATTTTGGTAAGCTTAACTTAACATTTAGTCTTTAATTCATGTCAATCGGTTGATAAATAAAAACGTTATGGCAATTTAAAGAATCACGTTGAACTTGCTGAACGTTTGTTGGCGCGGGTTAGGCATTTTCAAAAATGCTGCCCAAAGTCACTTTTTTACGCGGGCGAAGTCGCTGGCACAGCTAGTATGGTAATAAAAACACAATTAATGACTAGTCATATTTGATTTAAGACTTATTTTAGCGTCTAGCAACATATTGAATTAAATGAAAATCAATTAAAAATGTATTGACCTTACAAAATCGAACACTCAATTAAATATTAACCCCAAACACAACCCTTCACTTAAATGAAGAGTGAATAATTTAATAATTAAATAAGCTGTTGAATCAGTTGAATTACAATCTTTCCAAATCTGATTTTATCAGACATAAAACTTTGTAGCCAGGGAGCCAGATAGCGGCTATAAAACGATATTTTACTGACCAAAGCGTCTGCTACGAGAACATAAAATCAATTTACGTTCTTATAGACATTTAACATGTTTAGGTATTAAATATGTTAGATGTTGTATGAAGCGTTAAGTGTCTGTTACTATATCGGATAATAATATAAGTGTTCATGATCAAACTAAGGGCACCGCGTGGTTTAACCCGTGTAGTTTACGCCTCCTTGTAAATAATGCGATATAAAGTATGCTATTTGGTAAACTAGGGTCTAAGCTACCTGTATGCTAAAATTCATCCAATTCGATTCAGTAGTTTTTGCGTGAAAGAGCAACAAACAAACTCGAATACATCGTGTGAAAAGCTCCAAAAATATATTTTTTGGGATCAATCTATCTTTAGTCAACATCGTTTTCTGCCTATACCCTCTTTAAGTCCGCTATAAAGTTTGTAAAAATTTGTAATATCACTATCGATAATACTAGCGACCGTCCCGGCTTCGCTCACATATATTAACATATAAACCTTCGCACGTATTATACATATAAACCTTCCCATTGAATCACTTTATCTATTAAAAAAACACATAAGAATCAGTTGCATAGCTTAAAAGACTTAAGCTTACATCCCTATGTATTCAGGGACAGAAAAAGCGACTTTGTTCAATACTATGTAGTGATACAGAAACGCACCGAAAACCGCCCAAATCTCATTATGAATCTGTCGCTACATACTGTATATTGAAAACAACGACACAGCGGTAAACAGCCAGTCAATCACTTAATAACTTTCCAATTATAAAATCATTATTATAAAATAGTTTGAAAACGACCGCCGAATTGGTTTGCGGTGTAAACTCAAAGGGTATTCAAATAGTTTTATGAACTTGTTATATTAATATTATTAAGCTCTTAATTTAAGTTTATTTTAAGCTTTAAAAGGATAGAGGGATGTAGATAAAGATGGAGAGATTTGTCAAATTTTACCATAAATTTGGGCACATAATGTAAAACGCTTACATTCTGTTCCATAAGCCATATTTTTTTTACAAACGATCCGTCATCTACTTTTGGGTCTTCCTTTTCCGAAATGTTCATCCATATTCATATCTAAAGCAGTTTCCGATCCTGTAATAACGGTAGTAGGTCCTTATTTTGCTAATACTATAAATAAAAAACAAACTTAATTCAAGCTTAGACACAAGTTCTTAAGACGCTGTATAATCCAATCTCTATATATTTAACTTACAATCGTTGAGTTTGTATTTATATTTGCAATTGTACGTTCTTCTTTATAAAAGATCAACTATCAGAGTTTCCTGCCAGTTCTTCTCTGTAAAAACTGCCTTTCGAACCGATGGTAAATATTTTTTAATACCATGACGATTCAAAAGTATTACTATATGTAGCTTAGTTTAATAAAGATGTGTCCTCGAAAAAATTGTTACAAAAATATTTAACTCGCTTAAAATATCAGTCTTTCAAAATTTGTGGACAACGCGACGGTTTTTAGCCTCTCGCATCGTATGCCCGGCTAAGTTTCAGTATGAAGCAATTGGCGCCGCTAACTTTAGCTGTAAGCTTTAACTATAATGAGTTAACTTCTTGTTGTTCTATTAATTAAACAACGTTGACTCCAAGAGTAAAAACTCGTCGCAAACTTTTTATTGCTCCCACTTCTTGCTTAATAATTAAATAGTTAGGATTTTTAGCGTCTTTGCTGAGAATTGATGGAGGTGGCTTTTTCTCTATGGGCTTGTTCAAGGATGACATTTTAAGTTGATCATGTTGGAACATGTTGATTCAACTATTACAGTTTCTTCTTTCAGAGCTTTCTTCGATCGCTATTGTGTGTTAATACAAGTGTCTGTCTGTAAAAACCTGTCTTTTGTTTTTTTATAGACTCTTTAAAAGATTCTTTATTATTATCTACGCCTCATTTCAGATATTCCTGAAAGAAGTATATCTACTTATTTTCGGAAGAACGTAAAATTTCTAATTGAGCGAAGATTACATAACGAGTTAATATTCTTATTTTTATATTCTTCTATTTCAAATAATCCTCATAAAACGTAGTATGAATTTCTATTCTAGTAATTAAAAACCAAAATTTGTTCAGTAGATCCAGAAATTACACTTACAATATATTATACTTTAGCTCTTTGATTTTAACATCTTATTGTAAAGATTTTGTTTATGTGTATATATTTCTACCTATGTGTAATGTGTATATGAATATGTATCTATGTGTGTATGTGAAATAAGAAAGCTTCCAAAAAACTGCCAATTGAAATCGAATGTTTATTAAAAGGTTCCTTCTATAGTAAAGCCAACATTGAACCTAATTAGCGTGAAGCATAATTTCTTAATTCATAACATCTTCAGTCCCAAGGCTCATTGGGTCGAGGCGAAGGGACGTAACGTGTAAAGCTGGGATTATTTTGTATTAGACCTTTCCTCAAAGTTGATGACGAATCCATTTAGAGAGATTAACTTGTATACCTACCTATGCATTGGTATACACGTGAAAAGGAGTCTTGAAAAGATTTATTAAGATGCTGTAGAAAATGTTGAATAGCGTGATTTTAATGGTCAGGAATATTAGGACATACAGACACGACTAAGAAGTCTAGTCTTTACTACAACTGTTTATTTACACATTCATAATTACAAATTATTCAAACACTAAAAGATTATCTGAAAGTATGTTTTATAAGAGAAATAATTATGATTATTCTAATAGTAATTTTAAAATACAGAACACACCATGCAATTCTTAATAATAAGGTAATTTAAGTTTTATACATACGTTTGTCGTCAATTCTACTTTAAACAAATTCAAAACAATGTAGGTATTACGCATTAATAAATTTAAAATAAGTTAAGGACGTTTAATGATAACATATAAGACGAAAATCTTTAAATATTTTACGCTGGCTTCCCATAAAAACAACGACATACTTAATCAAAGCGTTCATTTTAAGTCCTATAAAGAAGCACCTTAATGAAGCTTATAACCCAAGAGATGTGTGTCCAATAATTTCCATTTCTTAGACAACTAGAAAATAAGTTCTATAGATACTCCTAGACTCAGAACTAATCAGGTCGACAACTATCTGGACCATTCCTATCCAATACACGTACAAATTTAATCCCGAGAGAAACGAACGCAAAATGTCTACATCATAATTGCTACTACAAAAAGAATATTTAATTTAATATTTCTGCAGAGAACTTTATCTGTTCAGTCGAACGTTTATTGCATTTATTAATTATATTGATACTTCACATTTATTGAATTTAAAGTAATTATTGAAATGGAAAGTAAGATATAGTCCACTAGTAAAGAATAAAGAAGAAAAACTTTCTTCGCATTATAATATTTTATTTCTTTCTCCGGTATTTTGAAAATCACTAATGATAGGATTATTTTGTCGCCTTCACACGACACGTACTTATAGAATCTTTCCGTTATTATTATACTTTTGTTGTCGACTGTATATAAATAATTAACTCGCAAATTATAATGTATTGGTAATTTTGAGGTGGTAGAGTCATGCCGTTTAGCTAAATTAGATCCATTCAGAATGACAGGTACCACACTCACACAGAGTAATGGTATTATAATTATTGAATGTATATATAATTGCACACCTGCATCCCTATCCTGCGTAGTCAGCATTTCCGCTCTCAGGCACATCTCCCATCCTCATTCCTCATACACAAGTTAGTCAGTCCTATTTCAATCTTCCAAATCGATGGTCGTGTCAAAGTTAATTAAATTGTTTTTTTTATACCTACGTCTAATAAAACGTCCTAACAGTTCGGAAGTGGGAGCACCGGAGGATTCATTTCCCCTTCTTACCCTCCTTTATCCTATCCCATATTAACCTTTATCACAAATCCTTTATTTTCCCTATTCTAGATTGGCAACGTAGTCGTTATGATACTAAGCTTTGTCTGTTCATAGGCGAGCAAATCATCATGAAACGAACCTCCAACACTCCTTCCTAACATCTATACTAATATATAAACCTGAAGAATTTGTTTGTTTGTTTGTTTGAACGCGCTAATCTCAGGAACTACTCGTTCGAATTGAAAAATCCTTTTTAATTGAATATACAGTTTATCGAGGAAGGCTATAGGCTACATAACATCCCGCTGTGACTAATAGGAGCGAAGAAATAATGGAATAAAATATCGACGGGGACGAAATCGCGAGCAACGGCTAATTATTCATAATATAAAAAACACGGCTGTATATACCAACTCAATTAAAATCACTATAAGCTGTATCGCGAATGTTTCACCTACATCAGTTCATTATTTCGCGCAGGTTCTCACAGTGGAGGAGGTCTTCGATTCTATAAGAATTCGAGAGGCTTTCCAATTTGCCGCTCACTTGGCAACGCTGGCAGGTCGCCAGAACACTTCTTACTTCCGTATTATTAGTTCGATATAACTTTCATATAGTTTATTTACTTTTCGAAATGCTTGCGACGGAATACGAGTTAAGTACTATTAAGCACACTATTATATATTATTTTAACGACTTTGTAAGCTATTTACAAAAATTGGCAGTGAATAATTACATACCAGCTATAAGAGTTATATCATCGTTTTTTAGGTTATCAGATATTAGCCTTAATTACTTTATTTTCCTTACATTAATCCATGCTCATATTTGAAAAATACGAAAGTAACTCTGTCTGTCTGTCTGTGTTTCCATCACGGTTAATCTACTGAACCGTTTAGAACGAAATTTGGTACACAGATAGTCTATAACCTGGGGAGGGACAAAGGCTACTTTTTTTTTAAATCAACTCCCTAAAGGTTGCGCGAGGGGTTGAAACTTTTTATGATTATACGCTTTCACGGCCAAACCGCTAAACCGATTGTAATGAAATTTGATACACAGATGGTCCAGAGTATGAGATAAAACATAGGCTACTTTTTAACTGGAAAAAGAGTTTATAAGGGGGGAAGGGGGGTCAAAGTTTATATGAAAGTCCACGCGGAGTTGCAGGCAGCAGCTAGTGGGCTATAAATAGAATCTGGGTGATGTATTGATGTTATACAAGAAGCATTGTACGAAATAGGTAATGATTTATTTTAATACTGTTTACTGGAACAGATTGACGATAGCCAGTCTATAGTGAATTAGATCGAAATGTTTAGAAATTCAGTTTCGTACCAGCTTGGAGATTTCATTGTATCTGTATACAATTTTAAAACGACAATACTCAGAATATTGGGAGAAATAAATCAAACTCAAGCCTTGTGATAATACCAGCCTCTTCCTTTATTATAATTTATATAAAACAATGTGATAACTTTCAGTATTTCGTAGAATATTATTTTTTTTATTCTCAAAGCAATCCTTGCCCACGATTTTTCTCGACGCTTGGCTTTTTTCTTTTGAAATGACAGTTAGCAAACATGACATGTCATTTGTATTTTCTTTATTCTATTATTATTGAATGATTATTAAATATTATAAAAATACCAAAATATAAAATTATTTAAGACCTGCGGCTGACCTAACAACGTGTATGACTCCATACCCGCTCCAGGTGAGAGCTTTACACAATCTAGGTATTGTAACGAACTTGTTCCCTAAAAAAATCAGAAATCTGGCTCAGAAGTTCGAAGGAATTTATAAATTTCCTAGGAAATTTATAAATTTGCTGTTCTTGTTATTTTCCGTTGACATACATAATACTTGTAACCCAGAAAGATACTACAAGATTTTTCCAGTGTGGGGATCAAACCCAAATCTATGGCGCAAAAATCAGTTGTGTTACCACAAAGAGCGATCATTAAAACATAGATAAAGACCATAAAATATATTGTAGCTTCGTAGTATTATTTCACGTAAGGCATTGTTGGTCGCGGGAACAATTTGTCACAAACGTTCGCTTGTTAAAGCCATTGTTCTGTAACTGCGAGTCGAGACACTTCACTTACAGAATCACCTCTACCTGAGATACAATAGTGTAGCTATGGTTTTGTTATAGATAGATACAGTTGTAACCATTTTTAAGGGTTATTGTTATCACTATATCGTTCGGTGTAAGCTATGGGTTGGTTATTGTTGTTTTTGTTATATTTTCAATTTCCTTTTTAAATTAAAATAAGTTTGTTTGTTCGTTATTATGTCTGATTGCTGTTTTTTTTACAAATAATGTTGGTTTCTATTAATTAATAAATAAATTGGCGTAATTTATATTTAAAATATACATTTAAAATCTTAGTAGAGATTACACTAGACGAGTACTAAAAAACTCAGTGGATTATTATTTATTTTACTTTTATATTCACTTGATATTCAATATTTCATACGATGTATCCTTGCTTCGCATGCATACGTACATATTACATAGGTATATTATGCTGCATGTATTACTTGTTTAACATTTCTATTGCAACTAAAGCGACTTTGTTTTATATACGTATAAGTAACATAATATAAATAAGATAAATAAGAAAATAAACAATTACTTATATCTTATGGCAACACAGCACTGACATTTCACCAAGAATTCAATTGAATTGAAGTATCGAAGATTTTTTGGTGCTGGTATTACTAAATCAGTATCCTGTATAACATACGTTGACTCGCATCATAAAACTGCACATAAAAGCGCGTTTAGCGTAGAACTTTTTATACGTTTCGTGTGAGTTAGCTTTGAGGAAGAAAATTGCTTTTCGCCGGCGCATAACGAAATGTCTTTGTAAGTTTTTAACAGCCGAATAAGATTTTACCAGTTTAAGTAGACTGTGTTTACGGTTATGCTAAAAGCCAGAAGAAATGGAGTCAGTATAGTAGTATTCCTTATTATATTGTAAAGTGTAATTTCTAAGGCAGCAATGAAGCTGAATAAATGAAATCTTTCGAATGCCACATTACTCAAAATAATCAATTTCAGTACTATTTATATATCAATTTCTATTTACAAACACGCATCTCTTTACTTATTCAGTCTTTATGCATGTTAAATGTCAGGACCTTTTAACTGGAAAGCAAAAAGGTATCAAATAGTATACTTACGTTAACTTGTTATTATCTATTAAAGATTTAAAGAAATGATAATTCTGAGTTTCAAATCAATATTAAGTGATGAAACCATTTTTGCCACGCGATTCAAACTGATAGCAGGCAAGGCTTTTTGGGAACCCTATAGTACGTGAGCCCACGACCAAAACCATGTCTCATAGCAATACGGCCAAAACCGCATCAAATCGATAGATCAGATACGATAATTCTGAAATCGAAAATACAAATATCAGACATTTTCCGCGTAGCGTTTGATCTGACCGAATTTTCAAAATAATTAAAAAATTATAAAATTTTGGTCGTGGGCTCTCGTACTACTATCTACGCGAGCTTATCTTAGTTAGTCTTAATTATTAGACTTTTTACTAAAATAAATATTGTAATACTATGTATATTAACGTTATTTCATTTATTCCAATTCATCATTATTTACAAATTTAAAAACAATCAAATTTGTCTATTGGTGTAGTCTATGGCTTATTTTTTTTAATTATTATTGGCTAATGATATTCAGTTTACTTATGCTTTTTATTTCAAAATGGACGCTGATATAACGTATTCTTCGAACCCTGTTCATGGCTCTTTGTATGAATAACATTACCTTCGCTAGCCCTTGCAAAGAAGGGTTGGTGATAGGGTTGCCAACTTTAATATTATACATCCGATTGAAAAATATGAATTAAAGATAAAACCCTAAATATAGTGTTGTTTATAGTTAATGCAATATTATGCTCTAAAAATAAATATTTAGATAAAAATAAATGTTTTTAGTTTTAGCTAATTACAATATAATACATTGTAATCGTATAAGTCACTACCATAGCATTTATAACATCGAAAACATTTTTTTATATCGTAAATACAAAGGATTTTTTCAATTAGTGTTTTTTACTAACAAAAATAGTACCGTTGACAACCCTGTTTTGTTAAAGGTCCTTTGTATTGAATACTTCATACGGGAAAATAGCTTTTATAACATTGCAATATTTGTGGTCTGCATTAGCCAAAGCTTCCATAGATCAAAGGTCAAACAGTTGCTTTAAAAATATACTTCTATTTTGTTTTTAATTTCTTAGACTGAATAATATTTTCGTATTCCCTCATTCCCTCATAAATCAAACAAACGCCAAATAAAATTTATCCTGAACGTAAATTACCAAGCAGTCCCAAAATTTTCTATCACAATGACTTGCTAAAATAAAAGATAGAGACCCTTTCGTAGACGATAACGCCGCCTAATTTGACTGGGATAAAACCAATTGTACGTGGGAGGCTCTTTGTCAGCGAATATTCTCGAAAACAAATAAAATATTACAAATATTCGTTCAGTAATTTAAATCTGGCTTTTTGGGAGAGGTAACTCTCTCACGGAATACTTCAAAGTTTAAAATAGTGGCATCTCATCAGAGATGTCATTACGTTTGGCTTGGATAAGTGGAAATAACGAAGGACTATTTTCCATATCCCACCCTCCTTTATTGCTTTTCTTTTTTTCTTTTTATAGTAAATCCTTTCCTTTCTCCTTATTTTAGAGTTACTCTGTGTCTGTTTATGTTCTGAAATCGTTGTCTGACATCAAACCAATCTGTGGCACATTTCCCATTATCGTGTATAAAAAAGGCTTTTTAAAAGTATCACAATGACTAACTAAAATAAAAGATAAAAACCCTTTCGTAGACGATAACGCCGCCTAATTTGACTGGAATAAAACCAATTGTACGTGGGAGGCTCTTTGTCAGCGAATATTCTCGAAAACAAATAAAATATCTCGCAAAGATTCACTATAACAATGTACGCAGATCTGAGAATCAATTTGCCTCGAAGCCAAACTATCATTGTAACAAATAAGAACGAAGTATTCTTATGTATATTGAAATTCGCTGAGAAACTTTTTGATGTTCGATTTTAGCTTGTTTTTATTCTCAGTACGTTATAGCCTCATGATTCTGACTTCAGTTTTCTTTTAAAATGTTTATAAGTAATAGACTAATCTGTATAATATTCTTGAGTACATTAAAAAGCTTACAAGCTAAAATTTACTCTAACAAATTCATGGAATAACTTAAAGTAAGTTAAATCTTACTTTAGAATATATTTTTAAAGAAAATTACATTTCATTCTTTACAAAGACTACTCGTACTGTAAATGTATTCTAGCACGCTTAGGATAAAAAGACATTTTAACACGATAAAATTTCATAGCTTAAATTGGTGTTCCCTGCATTATGAAAATCACTAATGATTAGGAATATCATTGTCAAGTCACTATAATTATAATGTAAAGAAAACTATTGGTACAATTACTAAATGTTGATTCATAACAACAAAATAATTGAAATAGGACTTGGCTTCTATGAGATCTCAAAACTTTTTACGATGGAAAAACTGCATCAGGAGACATGGCATTTTTTACATTTAATGTTTTTCGTGGGATTTTGTCTACTTGTCTTGATACTCATTTTCAGTTATCACGATTTGAACGTTAAATCTTTTAATATACTTTTCTAATATGCTTTCAATTGACTTCGGTAGATTAGTTAGTGTTACAAACTAGTACAGTGGTGTCTTATAGGTAGCTTATATTAAATTAATTGAGGTAAAATCAAACCTAGAATAGCTTTATTGAGTATTCAACGCCCTAAAGTATCCTAACAATTCCTTTTTAAACCTAAAATCTTATTTTTTACTAAAAATATACTTTTTAACAAAAGCTATTTTTGTGTCCTTAAAAAAACAGAAAAGCATATAATTACGTCACCATTAAATAAACAGATGATATCAAAGAGAGTACACACCGCCTATGTAAATCTTTGCTCGTCAAATTGAAAGACAAACGAAGGTATGAGAACACTTCAGTTACTTTTCGACATCTTTGAAGATTAAGTGCCCTTGAAAATTCACAGAGAAAAATTATTCCTTATTCCTCTGTAAGGGTTGTTTCTGAAACATCATCCCACTTGTGATGTTTGCCAAGTTCAATGATTTCCGAGTATTGAGGTAGCGATACACAAAGGTTCTTGGTAGTGATAAGTATACGAGTACTTGTAAATCTATACTAATACTATAAAGAGGAAAACTTTGTTTGTTTGTTTGTTTGTTTGTTTGTTTGGTTGTAATGAATAGGCTCAAAAACTACTGGACCGATTTCATAAATTCTTTCACTATTCGAAAGCTACATTATCCACGAGTAACATAGACTAAATTTTATTTTGGAAATAAATAGGGTTCCGTAATATATTTCGGTTTTTCGGACACAAGGTGTAAAAAATCAACCAGAAAAGTTACTTATTTTGCATACGCTGCCTAAACTATAAAAGATAGAACTATGAAATGTTCTAATTAGTTGTAGATCTTATAAATATCTACAAAAAACTCCGCGACACACTATACCTATCTATGTCGAGTGAGGCACAACAATTTTGAATTTTTTTGGACTACTTTTAAACACATTTATTTTACTCATTCTATTAATCCTTATCAAAATAATTTATTTCATCATTAAGTACAGTTAATGTAGATGATATTTGGTCTTTGAATGATTAAAATTGGATGTTTAGTTTCGAAGTTATGGCGA
>DWAJ01005785.1:0-11117 GCA_018238005.1 Eurema mandarina | reverse complement strand
ATCTACTGGTTCGAATTGAAAAATTCTTTTTTTATTGAATTGACCATTTATCGAGGAAGGCTTTAGGCTACATAACATCACGCTGCGACTAATAGGAGCGAAGATATAATGGAAAATATGGAAAAAAAACGGGGAAAAACATCTTTGAGGGCTTCCTTTGCGTGCGCTGCAAAAACGGTTCAAGATACAAAAATATTACGTATGAAAGAATTCTTCCTCTTTAAATGATCTAAAAAACAGTCCGTGACAGTATATGTCTATCTTCTAAGATTGACTAACTATAACATAATAATAGAAATAGATCCGACGGGGACGAAGTCGCGAGCAACAGCTAGTAATAATATAAAACTATATTGTTTGACAAGTCGAAGCCATGTTGCATTATATCCCTAAATACCTCCTACAAGAAGAAGTCTTTTGTAGTTATGTTTAGTAACTTAAGAGCCCTGTTAAAATATTTATGATTTAATTTATAACATAAACATACATTGCAAAATATCCATAAACAATTTTTATCCACTATGGTGGACACTTAAGCCTTCAGCCAAGTATATAATAAAAGCGGGCTGAGATTGAAATCCATTAAACATAAGAATGTGACCGGACAATGGCTTGCTAATCCAATTATGGCGTAAGGATGACTGATGACGTCTGCAGGGTTAAGGGCTTTTGGCTTTTACGATTTGTCGTGTCGTGGGACTGTCGTACGTTTTCTAAACGACTTACGAAATCCGCACGTTTCTATGGGCTACAAAGTAAGACAAGAACACTATAAGACATTTATTCTATGAAAATCTTTAACATTTAAAAAAATGAATAAATCAAACAAATAACGAAAATTAAGCTTTAAAATAAAAAGCCCATTGCGTTACGTAAAAAAAATTTTTGTTTAAAAAAACGAACAATTGTGTCTTATCACTTCAGATATTCTATTTTCGAAGGGTCCCAAATTATCTACTTCCTACGACTATTTTATAAAAATATAAAAAAAAAATATCGTCTCAGTCCCATGACTAGTAAAAACGTAAGAGCATACATAATGTCGCCTGTAAGTGGGTTCCTGTGTAGCTCGCTGCTGCTTTTTATACAAAGTGGACAATAATCGAAGAATTAGAACGCATTAGCACTTCCGAGCCATTGTACCTCGAGTCATTAATATTTTAACGATTGCTTTTGCTTCGTTATTAATGGCCATTAACGGCCTTTTAAATTATTGTAGGTAGGTACCTAAATGAGTTAAAACGAATTTGATTACTATCGTGTAATTACTGTATCGTCGTTTTTGTTGTTTTGTACTTATTTATTAAACGCTATTTTGTGAGGTTGTTGGACGTGGGTACATACTATTTATAACTATTGTATATCAACTGAACATATTGTGTATTTTATGCGATAGAAAAATAAATGCTAACATACCGAGAATTTGTACCCAACGAAATATGCCACGGACGTCAAAAGGACTTTAAAAAACAAATATAAATAAATTTTTAATATTAAAATAAAATACAGCACATTAAACAGTCGTATTAATAGGGCTTTAATAAGTCAGCTCAAACGGTATTAAAAGGGCCCTATATAAATTAGGTATGCAAATATGAAAACATCCGCTTGGCGCCTGGCCAGGCCGGCTCACGCTGTGGAATTGCTCTCCATTCAAGACGATGACAATGCGAGAGCTGCATCGTAAAAACATTGCCTTATATAATATGTCTTAATGAGTCTATTATGCTATATACCCGACGAGGCTATCATACTCTAAACTATAAATGGAAATATCGAATTTAAACCTTTAGACTATTGTTGCCTAACGCTCGCCGGTATGTATATTGTAAAAAAATAGTTTTATAAATTCCGTATTGTAAATTTTTAAAGTTTAACTATTAGAGTTTGTTAAAGCCTAATAAAAAATAAAAATACTACTTTTCGACTGGACTCTAGTTAGTCTAGTTAAATTAATTTATTTAACCCGCAAAAAGAGTAAAATGCGTTTGAAAAATATACTTTATTACCTAAATAAATGCAAATACGTTATTTTCATAGAGTTTTATCACTGCTTAATTTACTTTACACAGAAAAAGCATCTTTACCATATTGTCACCATTAAATAAAATCTTATTTACGGAGCAAAACAAAGAAGAAAATAAAAATAAGAGTATACTAATGTCAACACAAACCCGAAGTACATAGCCAAAAATCAAAAACTTTTGTATCTCAATATAAAACACGTTGGTAGCAATAAAACTACGCTTCGCTTGATTTTAAAAGTGAAAAGGTACAAAGTTATGAAACTCCACAAAGCCTATTGAAATATTCAAAATGTTTTGATGTATGGTAATCCGACCTTTTCAATACCGTAGCTTACTTGCGAATATTGTCCGCGCACGCTAAAACACCAATAAACATACTTTTGCAATGTTTTTGATATAGAATAAACAGAAGTTTGGCTCAGGAACAGAATTTTTACTTAAAAGTTGTATTTAAAATTTATTTAAAATTAATAATGAATAAAATATGAAACCATTAATGGGACAATTTTATTTACTAGAATTATAAATAAGTCACGTCATCTTTACAATAAACTGTTAACCTTTAATTTCGCAATTACAATATCGTTTTATTGGTAGGCTTAAGCTCTTACAAGACCTTAATACACTAAGGTCGGTTAATTCAGTCAAATAGCTGGCCGGCCCAGACGCCCACAGCTTTGCTGACTAATGGCCTGTCTGCCAACTATCATATTTGCTCACTTGCTTACATTCTGCTCGGTTACAGGCTTTTAATGTACTAAAAATTAAATTTACAAATTCCTTTAGCGCCGATCAGCGCTGCCCATGAGCCATCGCGATGTCACGAATGTGTTGCCGTCCTTTAAGCGAAAGGTTCGCGTTTTTTTAAGTAGCCTTAGGAGTCATATTTGGCAGCTTGGGAAGCTGATTTCACAAAGATGTTGCGCTGGTGGTTGGTGGTACTTGCCCGCCATGTCAACATACCATATACAATGACGGCATCATCACTCAATTTAAATAAACCACTCAAATAAAAAGCAGTCAATTAAAATATAAATGCAATACTCTTGTCAGGTCCAATAATTAAAACAATAAAAGGCCGTATAAATCGCGCACAATAATCCGTGTACGTCAATTAAATTCAGGCGGTAGGTACGTAGATGCGTAGGTACGGGCGGACAAACCCACATCGCGAGTGCGGGTGAATGATGAAATTAAAATAATTCATTTGCGGCCGCGGCCGGGCTGTTTGACAGATAATGGAGGGGTTAGGGGCTTTAACGTGACGATACGATATTTGAACAAACATTTTTAATCTTTTTAGTTTTATTCAAGTGTTCCTGGAAGCAAAATTACATATCTTTCTCTCTCTCTATTATTTAGATTACTGTGATAGAAACACATGTATGTGTAACATACACAAATAGATGTTCAGTGATTTCAAAGTATAAATTGTCATTAATAGCTCTTCTTATTCAATTTGATAAATAGATTCGTCTGACAGTAAACAAGCACAACAGTCCGTTTTCGAAACAATTGTTGAATTGATTTTTTTTTTCATTTATTAACAAAAGAAACATGTATATGAAGCGTATGTTGTACACAATCGGTATTAATTTATGAAAATCGTATCGCAATCGTACGTAGTAAATTGTTACACAGGGAAAATTTAGCTCCCTCTAATTTAAGTTTACTAATTTTAATTAACATTATGATATAAAACTTTTACTGTACTGAGAATTTATATCTAGGATTGTATGGTATTACGTATACAAATTTGTATAAGGTGGGAAATTTTAGTTATATACCGCAACATACATCATTATCCTTGAGCTTTTTCCCGGTAAATTTATTAGTATATACTATATAAAAAATGACCCATTATGTATGGTCATATGACTACGTAATATGTTGGCCCCATTGTCACGCGGGCCCGGGTGACCGGCTTGTATAAATCACGCTACCCTTTTGTTGTCGTCACGTCAAGGGGAAAACCTTTTTATTTATGTACAAAACTATGTGCTGGAATACCGATATATGTTACATTATATACTTGTATTTGACTAACTTTGATATGAGGCTTGTAGATTAAATGCGGTATTTTATGTAAAATAGCGTATATATATATACCGTTGAATTGAGAAAACTCTTTTTTTGAAATCAGTTAAAAATAAAATTCTATTCACTTTAATATTCTATGGATAATAACAATAACGAAGTTGAACCGTTAAAAATAACAGGCCAGGTAACGGCGATATTATAACGTTATTTTTGTGAGATAACGGTTAGTGTTGTTGTTGCCTTGTTAGTTCATTAATTGATAAATTATTCATTTCGCTAACGGTTAACGGAAGCTTTTGTTACGATAATGTTTAAAATTGTTTTTTTTTTTTAACTTTAAAATTGTATAGGAGAAATAATTTTATTTTTATGGGTATAATAATTTTGTTTAAAAAGTAAAATGTTATTTTTTAATTTGATTGTAGTCCATTGGGCTATGATCTGCAAGTATTTGCGAAATATTTTGTAACATCCAAATCAGCAGAACAAAAAGGCATTTTGCTCTATTAAGATTTAAAATGTATTAACTAGCTGTGCCCGAAGCAACTTTGTCAACATGTCTGGATGTTTACTTTTTCTCATAAAAACTACAACTCTTTTAATGTATGATTCGAACCTTGATTAACATGTAGGATAATTTCGGTCCGAAAACGGTAACTAAACCGCAAAAATAAGTACCTTATAACGATTCAAGGGCGATAGCTTAGCTCAGGAAAATAACAAAGTCCTATCGTACTTGACTTAACCTAAAGAACAGTAATTGAGCCAATAATGGCGCGGTAATAACGACCCTTTTCTTGCAGTGCTATTTAATTCGTGCATTTCCATACGCAATGCGGTAGTTGGGCTCAGCCGCCGGCGCGGGGAGCAATCGGAAGCTTTTATTTAAATTCCAGCGAGTGCCGATGATGGCCAAATGCAGTGAGCGCCGAGTGCCGGGGCCCGGGAGCCGAGTGCCGAGCGATTTATTCTTGAGTCATTCTCATATGGACGTTAGCTCTAATTCGAGGCAAGCAGCTAATGTGCATAATGGTTGGAATTGCTGCGTGGATTTGCTGCGAATTCTCAACTTGTCTTGAAATGTGTAAGATTATATGAAAATATATCATGGCGAGTCTTTCAGATGTAAAGTAATATAGACTTGCTTATAATGCATATATCTTTAGAACGAACACTAACATTTAAAGAAGGAATAAATGGAAATATGTTAAAAATGGAAGAGTATGCATCAGTTTTAAAAATAACTTTTTTTATAGCTAAAATAAAAAATAATTAATACGGTTATGGTATTAAACGATTATAACTGGTAGTGATTCTAGCATATACTTTTACATAAACTCTTAGGGGGATAATTTCTGACTTGAATACTACAAATACTGTTACCAATTGAATAACAAATAGAATTTGGCTGAAAGTGGGATAAACCCAATAGGAATCTTCTTTTTCGATTTATGACTATAGCGTGTAAGTAAGTATTAGATAAAGGTACGTACATATTTATTGAATACATTAATTTTAATATTTAGCACATGGCAAGGACGGGTTCAGATCAGCTAATTTCCGATACGGCACGCTCTGAGTCTGCGTGTTGTCTGCTGAGGAAATTCAATTTAGCTGCCTATTATTGTACATTTATTGAACTTCATGTAAAGGCTTTTTGTTAAGCGTCATCATTTATGATTAAACAACTTAGATGGATAAAGTCAAAGATAAGTTAGTTATTCAACCAGGCGTTTTATGTTTCGTTTGGTGTCATTAGTGTCATCATTCTTACCGCTCTCCTGTTTGAAATTACTTTTTCTCTAAATACTAACTCAATCATTGAAATTGTATATTTTTAACTCGCTCACACTACGTATTCTACCTGTAACCCTACTCCTCGCCTAAAAAGAATTATTCGATATAGCTATTATCAAAAACAATTTAGAATTTTTTTTTATAACAAATGAGTAATAAAAGTTTGTCGTTAAAATAAAGCAAATAATATGATGATATAATCTGAAGAAACTTAATATAAGAGCAACGCTGCATAATAAAGTCGTTGTATTTGCTGAGCGTACAGTGTAGTGCCGTAGTCAGATCTGGAAGGCGGCCAGACACGAGTAGGCCGGTAGTCGGTACACTGATAACGTTACTTAACACTTTTGACTTTACTAGCTGCGCCCCGCGGCGCTACACGTGTAGCTTCCGTTCCCGGGATAGTAAGTGTGTAGGTGTTAATCCAGGCTATATCTATCTGCGAGCGAATATCAACTATTCGGTGGTATTACGTGAAACTGTAATTAAATACGTGCTTGCGTACTTTTATGTTTATGATATAAGTAAGGACGATATTCTTTTAACTTACAAAAATATGTATTTACATTTCTACTATTTTTTTATAAATAGTAGAAATTTTTAATTTTCGCAAGACTCGCGAATATGTTGACGGTTTTAAAATATAGACATAGCCAGAGTTAGGCTTCATTTT
This sequence comes from Eurema mandarina, assembly GCA_018238005.1. Lineage (NCBI taxonomy): Eukaryota > Metazoa > Arthropoda > Insecta > Lepidoptera > Pieridae > Eurema > Eurema mandarina. Next base: position 4,580 of record DWAJ01005785.1, on the reverse strand, counting down.
TACTTCACTGGATTCACAAAAGTTTTAAAAACATACGAGTATAATAATCTATACCTAACAATATATTATCAACATTACCCGCTTTGAACAGGTCCGTTACACGCCGGTCACGTGGGCAATACATATAACAGCCGGGTAATGTGCGATTTTGCTGCATTTTAGATATCATGTGCATGATTCTTAGAGCGCACGTTGCTTGTAGCGTAGTATTCTTCTATGAACAAATATTTTTCAAGTACCGTACGGTTTATACCTTATATTTTTACGGTTACTTCTGATATTTTCGTATCTAAATGTACTTTTATATTGCAAATAGTACTCCACGCCCACTTTCCTTAAATTTTTTCATCAGTTCGTTACAATATTTCACTTCAACATTCCAAGTTGTTTAAAATTCAAAACGACTATTTAAAAGTTGAACTTAATTTCGACGTAAATGAACTTTGTACATCCTATATAATGTCAGCTGATGCGACAACTAATGTAAGACCTACAAACAGACTTACAACTCAAACACTTGAACTATCGGTGCCCGAACTAATTCGCAAAGCCATTAGATCTTTGTTTGCTTTTGATACTAAAGTTATACAGGGGGTTTACACAGCGACCGTAGCTAACCAATTGTGTCATATTAGTTTGTGTTGGGTATTATATCTAAGCAAATAAAAGTAATTGATAAAACTGAATTAGAATAACTAATATTGAAAATAAATTCAATCGTGTCACTTCACGTTGCAACCATTCACTTTCAAAAACAAAAATAGAATACGTGTACGTTTAGAAGGTCACAATTCCGGCTTGGTTTCGTTTATATCGACTCTCTCACAAGAAAACAGTGTCAGAATATAACATTTTGTCAACCTACTGTGCAGTATGGATAAGACGCATTAGACATTCATAGTACGTATATATTCCTTGTCAATCTCCTTTATACCCATTTCCCTTTTACCCGACTGCGCGCCGCAAAGGAGGTTAATGAATTTGTAATTACTTCTCTCCTTATAAGCGAGTTGCTAGCAAGGCATTCAGGTTTGCTAGTTAACTTAGTTAAGATTTTTCTTGGAAGATGCTGTTCTCTTACCATCTTGCGAACCTCCACCTGCCCCACATATTGACAAAAACAGATAAAAGTGACAGGTAAATGATTTAATGTATACATTAGTAGGCGACCTATTTGATCAGTGAATCGACGCTTTGATATCGCAATCCCATTACTTGGAAACCCTAAAGGGATGACATATTTTTACTTTATTTAATTTAATTTGAAGCGGGATTTACGGATGCTTTTGTTGAATAAATCCTTTGCTGAGTTGGAATTCAATCTAATGGGTAATAAATGTTGCTCTTTTCAAAGGCCGCAGATAGAACTATCTTAATGTAACCCTATTAGCTTTAGGGATTAGTAAAGGTGTGCTTATAACAATATTGAAGTAGATATCCAGATATACAATCTGTAAGAAGGGCATTACCTATTTGAGAAATTTATTTTTGTATTGACATCGGTTGAATGTTGGCAACGATATGCTTCATCCATGGATTTTTGCTGACTATCCTGGGATTTAACCGTTGGGTAACAAGGGAGAATATAGTAATGACAATGTTGTTTTAATTAATTTGAACCTATTCTTTTTCAATTGATAATTACAATCTCTCTATGCCACTCACTAGGTCAAATTTCAAACACTAAATTTCGTCTCGGGAAATATATAGTCTTTTTATTTATAAAGTGAGGATGAAATATTTAACACCTCCAAGAAATTATAGCCACAAACGATATCTTAATACTATTATATAACCCGACAATATCTTCGTAATCCCACGTTTTTCGCGTAAGAATATTCAAACGAAAAAAGTCTTAAATAACAAGCTATTAAATTACTCAAAAGAGACTACAAAGAGTTTTCTTGAAGGCTTGCGGGTTCAGTGGAAGGAATCAATGGATTCGTCAAAGCGTAACAAACTGGGGCAGATCAAACAAGTGTCGTCCGCAGGCAGACACACGTGGGGCGGGAGTCACACGATGTGGCGTTTTAATATATTTCATTAATATTATTTAATATTTTTTTTTGTCTAGAATAATGATTGTGTGGAGCTTGTTGTTTACCAATGTATTGATTATTATTATCGATTTGATGTTAAGAATCTATAAGCCGAATTGGGCCGTCTCGGGTTGGTAAGTCGGAGTATAACGTTTTATTTTATTCTTATTATAATTATATTTCGGCAGTCTTGGCCGTTTTCCTCATAAAAATTCCCCATAAAATTATGCCAGTAAATTCTCTACTTTAAAAGACCACAATTCACATAGCCTTGCAAAATGCTCAGTTGATGAAACAAAAAAACTATGCTTACTAATGCACGTATCTTTTTTTAATAAAATGATAGATACTTTTTTAACTACCTGGATCGGAATCGCAGATTCTTTGTTACTCGTACCAGCGTTTTGAAGGCTCTCATTAGGCGCGGCGTCGCTTTGTGCTCGAGCCGGCAGTAGGCGCTCATCTCATAGACAGCTCACACAAAAACTGTACGATTCAGATGAGATAGGCGTTTCACTACCTTTCTAACAATTGTTGTCACACTTCGTTTCTATTCGAAGCGTTTAAAATACATATCAAAGTTTAACCTGTTTTTAAAGAGTGCTTACAGTTAAGTAACACTTACTGGAATCTTTTATGCCTGGTTGCAATAAAATATGCTCGCTTAAAATATTGGTTATTAGCTGTGTATTGCGAAGGTGAATGTATCAATTAAAAATCATTTAAATCAAAACAAACATAGGTACAGTTATGTGTGGCTTAACTAACCAGACTCTGGCGACATTTATATTTTATAACAATTTTCCTTCATGTGGTTTGCCCGCACTTGCTTTTGCACTATTTTAATAATATTATAAATATGAAAGTTTGAGTATGTTGTTTTGTGGATGTTTGTACATATAATACTCATTCACTCAAACACTACTGAATGTATTTGGCTGACATTTTCCATATAGGTAGATCAGAACAGGAACTACGAGGGTAATACCGCGAGGCACGTCGAGTTATATAATATAAAAATACCTAGTTATATATTAGAAGCAATACAATCACAAAATGTGCGATTAATATTGAACAGCGATCGGGCCGTCGTGCTGTCGTAAATACTGTACGTGCGTGATCCAACTCTTTGCTATTGCTTACCCGTACCTTGTCTATTATACGAGTATATGATATACCAGCTCAACTTCATAGTTTAACATAATATATTACAGGATCCCTCTTTATTCTATAATTTACCTATAAAGCGTGTTTAATAAAATTTGAAATATTAAAATTGAGATAGCTTTTTTCAAATTACAGAGGGTTTAGGTTTGCTTTCCTAGTAATAGGTAATTATGACATCCCGGGTTTATCTTTGTAACCTAGGGACATTGAAAAAGTTTATTTCTTGGTTTAAGAATTTAAAACTATCGTTTAAGTACCTATGACTTAGACATTACAAAGTAACATATATTAAAAACGAGGAGGGACGATTAGTAGCTTACTTGAAGTATGTTTTATGTGTTTATAATTAAAAACTGATCACGTTCCCCATAATATAATTGTATGTTTATCTAAGGCAGATTCTAAATCACTGTTCATAATCATGTTTACTGTTCTATATTTATAAATGAAACCCGTTTTCCGTTGTCCCGAAATAACATGAAAACGGCTTGACCAATTTGGCTGATTTTTTTTTGTTGTATTTGTTATTATTAGGAAAAGGTTCTTATGTAAGAAAAGATTAGCATTTCACTTTTTGATATTTCATGATTATAGGGCTATACGAAGTTCGCTGAGTCAGCTAGTTGTTTTATATGTTTATTTTTTAACTTAAAAGTTATCCAAATAAAATATAATACATATTACAGATCGTCGATATTGGTGCAAGACGCGGGGCGTATCAACCCTTCCCTTGAGCGAACATCATCCCCGCTTCACCGAGCACTTACAAATATGTTTCAAATTAAAAATGTATTCGTAAAGCCTTTGTTACTTATTCATAGGAACTATGCACTTCAATCTATCGCATGGATCGCTATTTCTTATGTATGTTATATGTTTTATTCATACAGAGTTTTATTGCAGACGCGTGTTCCTACGCCTTATTTTTACTGCTAAAGATGGGAAAGTTTTATTAAAATATAGGAATTTCGTTTGATTCTTTCTCTAGACATAGTATCGGTTTTGAAACTAGATATGTTTTTGTAGAAAGATAGCGTTTCAAATATGTTTATTTACGGTTCAAATCTTAGTTATTACAGAATGTGAAATGGATACTGGTATGAAGTTTAATAATAACAGATACTAGATATATGAGGCACAGTTTGATTTTGTGACTTAGAAACTATTTGAGAACTACTGAAAGATTTAGAAACGTCTCTTGAAGTCCAATCAATTGAAGCACCTAATAAAGCTTATCGTTAAGGATTGTAGATATTCTCTTGTAAAACTATATAAGTCACAATATTCATCTACTCAGTGTATGTTTGCTCATGTTACCTGAATAACCACAGAACCGCTATCTAATAAAGATAGTAAAAACGTCTAATAGCAATG
>DWAJ01005784.1:0-11117 GCA_018238005.1 Eurema mandarina | reverse complement strand
CATGTAACCTTATATACTATCTTTTTTCTCTGCTCTAGAACCTCACCGCACCTATTTTTACCTCCTCAATATTTATACCGGGGGTAGGTCTCTTTCGCAGGAGACCGACTGGGTGGGTACCCCCATAGTGCCAGACATTCGACCGCCTGAACAGTGATGTGCGAATGTCACTGTGCTCCGGTCTGAAGGGCACTGTAGCCAGCGTGATTACTGAGCTAATGAGTCTTAACATCTTATGACTCAAAGTGGGGAGCGTCAATGTAGTACACCCCTGCCCAGAGCAAAGTTCTGGGTAGCACTACATTGGTTATGGGCTGGCGTTTCTCTTACCATCAGGAGGGCGTCCAGCTCGTCTCACCACTTCATAGAATAAAAAAAAAATTTTTGACAGTAAGGCTATAGTAAAATAATAGTATATATCCTTTCCCAAGCCCAAAACTATGTTTGTATCAAATCGGTCGAATGTTGAAAGTTTAAAAGCGAAGCAGACTGAGAGTTACTTTCGTACATACAATTCGAGTAGACATTAGTAGGGATTAAAACTGTTCATCAACTTTTGCATTTGTCTGTACTCACGTAGTATTATAAAAGCCATTAATAGTTGAGAAAAGTACATTGAAATAGCATTCGTGTTCTCAAATGTAGGCCAAAGCGTTGAAATGCATGGTCTTTTGAAGCGTTTGGCTTAAGCTTAGCAATATTGCGAATTCTCTGAGTTCAGATGTGTTAGTTCATTGAGGCGTTACTAACGATTCTAGGTATAACACTATTATGTGTACTTACTGTATAAATGAGAAAGACATTGTTTGTCTGTCTATCTGAAGCTCTTCTAAGCTCTTGCGATTTTGATAGAGGCAGTTTTGATCGAGTTTCATACAGATATATTTTTAACCTTGGAAAAGGACATCAGCTATTATTTATCGAGATAAAAGTTAAAGAGGTGTATAAAGTTTGTCTTTGTGGAAAGTAAAATCTAATGGTGTATTTAGGCGATTCATATGAAATTCATAGTCAATGTTATGAAATTGAAAATAAATAATTCTATTTTATGTAGGATAGGCTAGTCAGGTATGAGTAAAACTTGGTGATAGGATATACTATTATTCAAAGGTATATTTGTAGATAGTATTAAAATAGTTAACATACAATTTTAATACGATCTACCATATATTATATTTCCTTTTGGACACTCCACATGAGGTTGTAGTGAAATATATTTCGCACATCTAGTTCTTAAAAGTCATAATTGTCCAAAAATCCAAAATTGAGATAACACTGTCAAAACTTCCCTTTTATATGAATGCATTAAGTGCTTAAAAATCTCGTTTTTAATTCAACAACTATACGTTAGAGAGCGCCACTGTCATTATATTGTCGGAGTTGGGCTTTATAGCAAAGTTCCGGGTAGCACTGCATTGGCTATGGGCTGACGTTACTCTTACCATCAGGAGTGCGTCAGCTCGTCTCCCCACTTCATATTATAAAAAAAAAAATTATAGCATTCAGTGCAAAGTTATGACAAAAAAAATCTTTAATACGCTCTAGTGAAAAATTTAGATAAAGACATTTATGACTTTATAGAACTAGATGTGCGATATGTATTCTGAAATTCATACGCAGTTTTCATATAAAATCATACAGGCACGACAAACGAACGCTTGACAAAGTGAAATTTAATTTTCATTCTATGTTCAGGTCAGTTTGTTTACTCGATGAATAGAAAATTTTCAAAACAAAAATACTCTCTATGCCTAGTAGGTATTTGTATGACTAGCTGCGTGCCCACTTCGTTGGGCATAATGTTAATTATCCTTTTCAGTTTTTTATATAGCCTATGAGACTCAGCAATAATGTAGCTTGCCATTTTTGAAAAAAAAATTTAAAATCGGTTCCGTAGATCCCGTGATTACAATTTAAATTAATTACAATTTAACAAACACACAAAATTTACTTTTTTATACTATTAGTATAGAAATACATGAACTAGTTTTCGTATTCTTACTAATTTGTTGCTGTCAGAAGACCACTAGATCCATTTCGGCCTAAACTTAGGTATTGTCTGATAATGATGTAAAATCCGTGGAAAATTTTTAATATTTTTATTTGAAATATCAAGCTTTTCTTCCTTTACACCGTTATCTATCTATCTATCTCCTTTACATGTATTTTTTCCAATGGCGTACTTTCTACTCTCTTTGAAATTGAAGACATACTTGAAGCTTCAGTCACATTAAAACAAAAGAAGACTATATTGCGTACAATTTATAAGCCAAATGCTACACCTTATGTAATCTTAAAATGCGATTGAGTAGTAATTCTCTTTTTCCTCTGCGTAAAACTGAATCTCTTTTTAACAGATAGGTTTCATAAATAAGGGAAATAGATCACCACCATCACAACCAAAACCTTTATCTTCATAACATTCTATCAAAGATCACCGTAAACATAATACACCAACTTCCCTTAACATTTTTAACGCAAAAAATTCCGTAGGTATTATTTCCGTTTTTCTTTGTGGGATACCTTTTGAAATGGATGCTTAACCTCACGGAATTCCTTTAAGGATTCTCTCAACCCTAAGAATTATGGTTTAAATATAGATTAAACGGAGCGCTTGTGAGATCCTTTGCGATTAAACTAATTTTTCACCGGTTATCCATTAACTTTTCAAGAACCGTTTGAGTTGAGATTCAATTACTTTATATTATATAGAAAAGTTATAAATAAAGTTGTTTCATAAGAAGTAAAGCAACATAAGTCGAGTGCTAATTAGTAAGTTGTAGTGTAGACACTACTCGATTATTTGTATCTGTAATTGTTATCATGTTGCCCGCGACTCCGTCCGCGTGGACTTTCATATGAACTTTGACCCCCCCTTCCCCCCTTATAACCCTTTTTTCCAGTTAAAAAGTATCCTATATTTTATCTCAGGCTCTGGACCATATGTGTACCAAATTTCATTACAACAGGTTCAGCGGTTTGGCCGTGAAAGCCTAAAATTATAATTTAAAAACAAAGTAGCCTATGTCCTTCCCCAGGCTTTAGACTATCTTTGTACCAAATTTCGTTCTAATCGGTTCAGATTTAGCGTGATGGAAAGACAGACAGAGTTACTTTCGCATTTATAATACTAGTAACGATATGGGTATCATACATACAAAAAATTAAAAAATAAGCAGCGCGGATTTTCAGCAACCTAAAGCAATTACGGTTAGAAATTGATATCACGTCAACTTTCTAGTAATTTTATATATTCAAAGCAGTTTGTAGCGAAAATGTGTGAAGCAATACGGAGCGTCACAGTATTGTATTTTGTATCAATTTGTAAGTGAATCGAATTCGCTATGAAGTTCTGAACTCAATAAGACACAGCAGATGTTAGTTGTTTGTCATAGACTCGAATGTTTCAATTGTTTCGGGACTCCAGTGCTTGATGTAATATCCATACTTAATATTATAAATGCGAAAGTAACACTAAATTTGGTACACAGATAGTCTAGAGCTTTAAAAAGAACATAGGCTACTTTTTAACTGGAAAAAAGGGCTAAAAGAGGGGAAAGGGGGGGGGTCAAAGTTTATATGAAAGTCTACGCGTACGGAGTCTCGGGCAGCAGCTAGTACTTAATAATTTTATCATAATATACACTTCAATTATGTTGGGAGTAAATTATCCAATTACTACAAATAACGAAGTCGCTTTTCAGTGTATCTGTCCCTATTTATGCGTTAATTACTAGAACTTCGCAACAGACTTTGATAATTAATTGATAATACTCGTATGTATAAGATATGAAACATGCATAATATTTTCATGTTAAAACGGAGTGAATCGCTAGTATGTTATATTTCTATGTAAATATAAAATATATCATGTGGTAGGGGATGAAAGGTAAATAGTTCATACATTTAAGCATAATATAAACGCCAATATAAACAGAAGCTTTACTCTTAACACAATAGACGTCGATTTTGACTAATTTCGATACTGTTTGAACGACTTAGAATAAAAATATAACTTTTTTTGTTTTTGTTTCGAAAACAATACGATGAACTGATGTTCGGTCCGATTATTTAGTAGAGTATTAAGTACTATAACTCAGTAAACAGTATCAATTTTGTTCGATATCGACGACGCTTGCATTCGGAGTAAATTTTTATATAAGAAGAGGTAAACGAGCAGGCGCGTCACCTGATGGAAAGTGATCAGCGCCCATGAGTACCCGCGATGTCACGAGTGTGTTGCCGGCCTTTTAAGGAAGAGTTCCCGTGTTCGGGAACGTTGCATGAGGAATTCCTTCGAAAACGTACTGTGCTTAACTGTCAGCTGTCAAAGTAGTGAGAACTACATCATTTACAGTATACTTACTTACCTATGTTTTATTTTTAACCCCCAATGCTAAAACGACGGGGTTTTATAAGTTTGACGTGTCTGTTCCTATGTGTGTATGTGTCTATCTGAGGCAACGTAGCTCCCAAAGGGCTTATCAGATTCTAATGCGGTTTTTTTTTGATTGAAAGGTATATCCGTCGAGAGTGTTCTTAGCTATCTTTGGTGGAAATTGGTTCAGGTCTTCAAGGTTAATAGGAATGTACACGCTCAGTTTGCTTGTGTTTTGCGGGAGTTTATGTATTTCTAATACTGACTTGTTCGTTCAATATCATAGCTTGAGCGGTGTACAACGCTCCTGCCTGCAATGCTAACAAATACACTCGATTCATCGGAACATGTGCGCCGTTGTATTGAATGTAAAATGAAATAGCGCCTTCTACTATTTATTAAACTGATGAATATTTAACTTGGAACCTTTTTATTATATCTTTGAGCTTGGTTATTATTGTATAATATAAATTAACAATATAGATTTAAGGTTTGCTTGATTTTTTTAGTAACCGATTCGGTATTTCCTAATAATGATTGGGAATGTTATAATATAGACGATGCTTTTTTCTAGGAATTCATAGATGAAATTGAACGTTAAAAGGCCATATACATATATTAAAATACTTGTACTACTACATCATAAGTAAATTAATTATGTATATATGTTTATTACTCTTTTATGAATAGAGTACTTAATAGATTCGATTTTTTTTTCCAATATCAAAAGAACCCTATTTGGTAATCCATTAAGGATAATCAATTAGTATACTTTTGTCATTTAAACGGGAATATCCTAAAAAATAAAAGTAAAAATAAAATCAAAATGGATTCAATAGGTAACAACATCCAGCCTAGATCAATTTAAATATTAACTTTGTCTTTGATAATTTTGGAAGCTATAAATAACAAACATATACACGTACAAAAACGCTAATTTATTTAAATGAAGCTCATACGTTGTATAAAATATACAAAGTGTAATTGTTTTTCTACCTAAGTAAGTGTACCGACATGTAAATCCAGCCAGTGTCCGAAACTAAGGTAACGGTCAGATTGTGATACAAACTATTATTCTTTTAACTTATTATTTATTGTACTTGTGCCGTGTGCACAAGCTATATATGGTATTGTGTATCTAGCATTAAAAGACTATGTATTGTCAGTTGGTACAGAGCAATTAAATAGACTGGTCGTGTCTTGATCTTTTATTTAAGTCCCAATTATTATTAGCGTAATAGAGCCGCTACATACTTAAAAAAAACTAGTAAAACATATCATAATTATATATAATTCCAAGTTAAATATCATAATAATAAATTATATTATATGCATCAAAATACTAATGAGAATATTGAAATTGTAGTAATAATATGGATTGTGTTAGTCTGAAATAAATTATTTTAATTTTATTATTTATTCATGCGTCACCTCTCACGTAATTGACCCACTGAAGTGTGACACTTTCGCATGCTTCTGGTCAAAGGCCCTAATTGTAGCTGATCGTTGTTTAGTTTATAAATTTATTTTTTGCTAAATTTTTAGACAAGATTATTTAAAGGTAAGTATATTATAATACTGTTAAAGTAAATTAAAATATTGTTGTTGTCTGTAGTTAATTTAATACGAATTATTAAGTTTAACATTCTATTTGAATTAAACATTCGGTAGTTATTTATAACCATTTACATTCCTTGCATATATAGTATAAAATTGCATTCAAGTTTCTTATAAGCTATACATATAACCGCGGGGCCCATATAGTATGTTCTTATCTACATAGCAAAGCATCGCGCCGACTGCTGTCTGACCGATCGTTAATCCGTTCAAAGGCTTTGCATAGAAAATGAGAGTGGGACTAAAACCTACTTTAAAATGTGCTAATTCCGGACCCCGGTGGGTTTAACACTTAACCGTTAAAAGTGAATGCCTTGTGAGTTGCAAAATAATACGTTCGGCCCAAAAGACCGCACGGAAAGTTTTGAATTGTGATTAAGGAGATAATTAAGGGATGGGGTGCTGTTTAATGATATGGCCGTTGGAGGGTTGGTTATGGCATAATTATGGGTGCTCTTTATTGTGAACAGGTTTTCCTGTTATAATGGGGACAGCATGTAACGTTATTACGTCTGGAAAATAGTTCCGAATATTCTTTATACATACATACCAAAGGCAGCTTACAATTTATAAAATTTTCGTATATACAGTATACGATACAGCACCCACTTTATAAGATTTTCTTTTCGTTTCTAAGTTTAAATTTCCAAATCATGACTGTAATTTTAAATGTATAATATAATGACTATTTTGCGAAATTTCTGAACTCCTGCAATCAATTGGCGTCATACTACTTCTAAATTTGCACTCATGTTAAATTCAATAATAAAAACCATCAGCGATCTACAAAAACAATATTTCTCTTTGAAACTTCACACTTATTTGAAAATTACTGAATAAAAGTCAAGGTTTATATTAAAAGTGTAAAGAACGCTAAATAACGAAAGATCAAAAAACATGGCTGATTCCCTCCCCATTGTTTTACCTCAGGGAGATGTTCTTTTGCTAAGGGAGCGAAAATTGCTTTCACGTTTATCTTTTATGACCCACGAGGCTTTAAGAGTACGATTTTTCTGATATTAAATCGCGAAATCGATTTGCAGTCTTGCTTTATTTAATGACTAAGCGATTGTAGATAAAATGCGGCTCGTACTCCGATGTTACAAATGGAAATTGAATTCTGACAGCTCAATTAGATTCGTCACATTGCTGGAATAATTGAGGAAAATGCAGTGTAAATACTGAATGGTATGCTAACTTTTTATCGTATAACCGTAAAATATTGAGATTGACTTTAATAACTCTGTGTATGAAGTGTTTGATTTATAAGGTTTATTAAATATCGTCAAGACGGTATTTACTTTTACGCATGTAAATATAATTGGACATACGGTCTATGTCCAACTTAAGTACCTACTTAAGAACATATTTTAAATTTTTTTGGCGAAAAGTGTTTTGCATTCTTAAGTATATTAAGTAGAGCCTCGTGATTTATCATCTTTATATAATGAAGTATATATACAGTAACGCGTTCATATATTATTATAAGGATAAGGAATCTTTCATATTACGCAAATGTATTTGACGGCGTCAGCGATGGCTGAGTGATAGTGCCTCATGATATTGATTAAGTGGTACAGGGTTCATTCCGCAGACGTTGTAGAACAAAAATGTAAACGTGGATTATAACTTCGCTTCACTTTACTTCACTTGTTTGCAATAATTACAATTGCAATTAAATCAGATCAGATCAGTGGTAAACTGACACTATCGTTAAGAAGGTGTGAACTGTACGGCGACCCGAATAGGAATGTCGTCCCCGATACCGAAAACCCACTCTCTTAAATACGACTCTGTCCACGTGCCGCCATTACAATAATAACTGACATCTCGGCGTACTATTCGTACTAAAATAATCAAATTAGCATCTTAATATTTAGCGATATCGTTTTCCACGACATTAAATCACTCTATCTATAAAAAACTTCGATTACTGTTTTATAATTTTACTGGCAAGGCGGTGTACAATATCTAAGAAATGTGTCTTTTTAACTTGCAATAGTTAGAAGTTACGTAATATTTTTAACAGCAACTTTAGAAAAAAACTTTCTCGCTACAACGTTCCTAGCTATAAATCAAGCCAACTCTAAAGTAGTGCGAAACGTCAAAAATACTTTATTATAAATGGGATACCCTAATCAGAGGTCGGCTGACAAATCATGGAGCTCAGAGTCACGTACAGGGGTCACATAGATCGCACCCTGCTCGCTACGTGCGAGGGTAGCCGTAAATTCACAGACATACGAAGAAAATATATGCCGTACAATGTTGCATTGAACGTCCTATTCTGCATATGTTTTACGAGCAGTTCAACGCTGTTTGACCCGCATAGTTCCCGTTCCCGGGGCAATACCGGGATGCAAAGTATTCTATGTGTTAATCCAGGGTATCACCTATCTACATACCAAATTTCAACTACATCGGTCCAGTCGTTTTTGTGTGAAATAATAACAAACATACATTCCATACATTTTCACATACTTTCACTTTTATAATATTAGTAGGAATAGGATAGTAGGATTCCTTAAGATATAAGGCTACATCGCCCTACATGTTAGTGCTTTGCATGCGGTAGAAAGAGAAATAATTATCTCATAATTATGAAGCTACGAGCTAACATAGGACTACGAACAGTAGGTGTGTTGCCAGCGATTAAGTATTTCCCTTATTTTGCGCTAATTTTCCACTATAAACATAGTCTTTAAAACTTTATTGAGCCGTTATTTATACATTTAGATTTCTTATTTTATTTGGTTTTTTAGGAAGAGAATATTACCCTTAAGCTCGGACATAAGTTTCTTACCACCCTGCATACATAATCATTTTATTATTATCTATGAACTAGCTGTTGCTCGCGACTTCGTCCCCGTCTATTATTATGTTATGGTGAGTCAATCTTAGAAGATAGACATATACTGTCGCGGACTTTTTTTATTTAAAGAGGAATAATTCTTTCATACATATTATTTTTGTATCTTGAACCGTTTTCGCAGCGCACGCAAAGGAAGCCCTCAAAGATGATATTAGCGCTGAGATTAGCGCGTTCAAACAAACAAACAAACAAACTCTTCAGCTTAATATATAAGTATAGATTATATCCAGTGGGCAAGTTGAAACTTGTCACTTATTTAGTGCGACCGATCTATAATGAAGTTCCGTAATTCCATTACCGCAGCTGAAGCGGTTACACTATCAGCTAATATCCGCCGCTTTGTAGCGAACAATTAAAAGTATAGTTAGGAGCTGTCGTCTGCACGAACACACATTATGAACGTTCAGGCTTTCTAAAGATAAATGTGCACGAGGATTTATTAATAAGTCGAAGTTTGAAATTGTTTTCTTGTAGACTAGCCGCGTAGTTTAGTTTTTCTCGCGTATTTTTCGTTACCATGGAAACAGAGAGACAAAACTACTAAATTTATGTTGATGAAGTTGTGTAGGACCTTTTTATCGCGATAAAAGTTGTATAAGGAATGAAACTTTTGATACGGAATTAAATTTTTAATCGACTTATCTGATGTTATACTACAATCTCCATCAACACTAAATGCCTTACGAATGCAGTAATCTGGCTTCAAATAAGGGAATTTGAAAAGGATTTTTGACAAAAGGGAATAAAGGATGCGACAACGAAAGCTTTCTACTATCAAAAATAATCAGACTGAATTAAAAGACTTCCTTAGAAGTAAATAACATATAAATAACTTTTTTATAACGTTTTATAATTATTTCAAGCAACACAGGATTAATATCACTTTGAAATCCACTATTAATGCATGGCAAATTCTTAATAATATTATTGTGATACTAAGCCAATGACCTGATAATTATACGAGTATATCTATGATAATCTCACCTGACACAATGCCAGGACGTTGATCACAGTTCTAATGCCTTAACGTGATTATATAATGCTATTACAGCTTTAGAGAGATCATAGGATGTGTAATTAGGTAAGATAATTACTTCATTAGCGTGTATTATCTTGAAAGGTATTAACGAAAGCTTGGAGAGAAAAACATCCTTCTTTACGAAACTAATACTAAATAATCTAGTGATATGTCTGTTTTTTCTATGGTTTATTAAAATATAATACAATAAAGAAAACATGATAGTATTTATTAAACGAAATACTGGCTGTAGTAAAAGTAATAGTACCTAACTCTGCGTTGTTTACTAAATATAAGACAAACAAGAAAAACATTACAAAACTAGCAGTGATCTCTTCTAGACAACATTAATGTATCGCTTATTGAAAGTTAAGCAACTTATTTATTGTCTTTCATCGCTTATCTTATTAAAAAATTGAATAAGATAAGCGATGAAATGTGAAAAAAACAATCAGACAGTATAGAAAAAAACTGACACTCTTAATGTAATCATCCTGAAATATTTCCGATTTATTTAAAGACATTACGAAACTACTCAAGATCTTATCAAGAATCAAAACTAAAATATAAAATTCCGATGTAAACATTTCGATACACTACATTAACGAAATTTCCGCGTGACAAAATTTTTAATAGGGTTTTTACCGAACTATTTTACCATCCCATCAGGAACCAATTATTCATAGTGTTAAAAAAACAATTTTATATACACAATACAAATATAAATACAAATTTAATTTAAAATTTCTAATGGACCAAGAATCAAAACTGAAACATAAAACTTTAGACATTAACATCATACTAAAATCGATACATTAAATAAACGAAGCAGCGCGGTGTGTTGCTACAACCTGCATCTCACAAAGCAAAAAGCACTGTATATGAGTAACAAAGTATATCGCTTTGAAATGAAAATGAATAATTGCCATTAATTTGATTTTTCAATCTAAAGTCTGGTCGTGGACACACTGTCTGTACGGATACTGAGTATATTTTAAAATTTTCAATTGATGGCGAGCAACTGAGCTAAGGTAAGCTTGGTGGAAAGCAATCACAGCTCATGAACAGTCGAAAATCTTAATATAACTGCCTATTAGAGAAATTTAAAAAAATATCAGTTTAAAACCGTTAGTACCGTAGTAGTTAGTAGTTACCGGTAAATTCTTCTCTGTAGACACTGCATTCGTTCCGGTGTTGTTATATGTTTTTATAATAATATGACGATTAAAAAG
>DWAJ01005783.1:0-11120 GCA_018238005.1 Eurema mandarina | reverse complement strand
AAGCTATCCTATCTTTTAAGTTGGATCAAACTGCACATGGTGTGCAAATTTTATTATAATCGGTTAAGTGGTTTAGGAGTCCATTGAGGACAAACATTGTGACACGAGATTTATATATATTAAGATATATACTCTATTATATATATAAGTAACGTACTCGCCAAGGCCTTTGTATTGATACCTATTTTCGAGCATTAGACACATTATATAGTATAATATATGAAATTGTGGTCAATAAACATTTTATAATATAGCCCTTAATATATCGATCAGACTCATAATCATAGCTCATAAATCATCTTATATCTACAATACAAATACAAACCCATTAATCAATTTTTATAATGTCTAATGAAATTTTTTCTAAAAAGTATTTACTTTATTTTAAACTTATCATTTCTTCTACAAAAATATCTTAAATCTACCTACGTACCAAAGTTTAATCCTAAGACATTTTAGATTTAAAACCTAAATACCTAGATTACTTTAAAGACTAGCATATAAATAGTAAACCTGAATATAATCTAGACTACTAGAGCAGGAACACCATATTAGTTCTGTAGCCTGCCTTATACGTCCTCTTAGGTAACCTAGGCATTTCTTAAGACCTACATGCAAGAGTAATTAAACTTGTTATAACTTGTTCAATTATATTAACTTAAAGGTTAAACAGTATTATGAAACGATATATATAAAGTAATATCATATGTAGATCATTACATTGTATAAAACAAAGTCACTTTCTTCTGTCTGTCCCTATGTATGCTTAAATCTTTAGAACTACGCAACCGATTCCCATGGGGTTTTATTTGATAGATGAGTGAATCAAGAAGAAGGTTTAAATTTATGTATAATACATGCATAATAAGTATAGGAAATACTAGCTGTGTCCCGCGGTTTTACCCGCGTAGTTCCCGTTCCCGGCGCATTACCGGGATATAAAGTATCCTATGTGTTAATCCAGGGTATCACCTATCTACATACCAAATTTCAACTAAATCGGTCGAGCCGTTTTTGCGTGAAAGAATAACAAACATACATTCTCACAAACTTTCACATTTATAATATTAGTATATGTATTAAAGTTACAACAAAATAAACAAAGTATAACAACTAGTAACATTTATAAATCTATACTAATAATATAAAGAAGTAAAGTTTGTGTGTTTGTTAAAT
This sequence comes from Eurema mandarina, assembly GCA_018238005.1. Taxonomy (NCBI): domain Eukaryota; kingdom Metazoa; phylum Arthropoda; class Insecta; order Lepidoptera; family Pieridae; genus Eurema; species Eurema mandarina. Next base: position 9,944 of record DWAJ01005783.1, on the reverse strand, counting down.
TGTAAGGAGTAATTTCGGGATCTACTGAATCGATTATAATAATTCTTTCACCGATAGATGGCCACATTATTGCTGAGTGTCATAGACTATATAAAAAAAGGATTGTTAACATTATGCCCAACGAAGTGGGTACGGTAGTGTTAAAATAAAGTTGTTACATAATACATGTTCAACAATTAACACCCATATTCTTAAATATTTAAATCATTATTATAACAATTAATAATTAAATTTTTATTGATTACACTAACCTTTAAACTTAACCTATTAAAATTAAATTTGCCTGTAAAAGGGTGACCTTATACTTTATAGATATAAATTATTGAATATATAATGTATTAAATGGTGAAAACAGCAGGAGTACAAACAACATTGTCAAAGTCAAAACTATCTGTATTCAACTAGGCTACATAAAGTAACACTTGAATCGTCATGGTATTACAACATTTACCACCGGTTCGGAAGGCAGCTTCTACAGAGAAGAAACTCTGATTGTATAACTAACTACACTTAAGTTTTCATTTTTAAATAGATGATTAAAATACTAACCTTTAACATTTTCTAATCTCCGACATGATATTATAAAGCCTTGACCAAAAAAACATTTTAAAGTTACTTATTATAAATGTTTACTTTAAGAATTACATATATTGTTACTGTAGATGTTATGGAATAATTTCTAATTTAATTTATTTTACTATTTGTAGAATGATAATTATTTTCAAATATTTCAAAATTCCTTTAATGAAGTAAATAATGTATCAGAGCTCTGAATGTCTAAAATATATCCCTCTCCATCCAAAAAATCTATTATTATTTTATATATGTATATATACATAAATACATTTAGGAATAAGTAGCATGCGATGGAGGAGGTCTAAGTCCAATTATGGACATCCAGTTCACAGTTGTATTCCATACTAATAGTAATTTTTTATTTTTATTTTTGTAACAACATGAGATTGGCCAAATAAATAAAATAAAATATCCAATCAGTTCTCAAACGAGAGACTAAAAAAAAAATCCCGGGTCAACAACCTCTTTTCTTCGAGAGTACAATTTAATCTAAACATCTTCAAGTCTAATCAAATCGGCTTTGCTACATGATACATCTATGTAGACATACGAGCCGCGCCCCGCAACATTACCCATGTCATTCTTGCATCAGGACCGGAATAAACATCCTAGTTTACATGTCAAGTTTCATCCAAATCCATTCAATAGTTTTTTTTTTAAAGATTTACGAACAGATATACATCCATACTATCTTTTGCATTTTTATACACAACTAGCTGACCCGGCGAACTTCGTATCGCCCTACAATCATGAAATATCAAAAAAGTGAAATACTAATCTTTTCTTTCATAAGAACCTTTTAACATAATAACAAACACAACAACAAAAAATCAGCCAAATCGGTCAAGCCGTTTTCATGTACGTCGTGACAACGGAAAACGGGTTTCATTTTTATATTACATATCTAAGATAGATAATATTATTTATCTTTATAACTAACTAGGGTAAAAATAGTATAAAAAATTTCGAAAGGTTATTATTACATAGTATAAAACAAAGTCGCTTTCTTCTGTCTGTCCGTATGTATGTTTAAATCTTTAAAACTACGCAACCGAATTTCTTCGAAGTTTTTTGTGTATAATACATGCATAAATGCGGGTAAAACCACGGTCGTAGCTATTAATATTTATAATAAAATTTTGTGATAACATATTCGTCGCGCGAATTATCTTAGGTTTTTTTTAAGTGCTCGTCGTGACCTTTTTATTTTAAACACTCGATAATTATTTCAAATTTGTCCAATGATATTATATTAAATAGATATGTTATAAGCGCAAAATTTCGAAGACCCAAAAACATCCTAATTAGGACGTCTCACCTTTAGCTGATTCTTTCTTCTTTTTTTCTTGTTGGTTTTATCATTTATCTCTTTCTATCGTTTTGGCTTGTATGTATGTGTGCTGCCGCTGCTGCGCGGAACACTTTTTTCGGTTGTTTTTTATGGGTATAACATATCTATTATATATATAATAAATATCATTGAAATGTTGTTAAAAATAATACGTGTCGCTTGTACAATAACAGCAAAACATACTAAACTAAAGTAGAGCTTAAGTACCAAAGTTTAATCCTAAGACATTCTAGATTTAAAACCTAAATACCTAGATTACTTTAAAGAATAGCATATAAATAGTAAACCTGAATATAATCTAGGCTACTAGAGCAGGAACACCATATTAGTTCTGTAGCCTGCCTTATACGTCCTCTTAGGTAACCTAGGCATTTCTTAAGACCTACATGCCTGAGTTGAACTTGTTCAACTATATCAACTTAAAGGCATAGAATAATAACACGTAGAACCGCAATACGAACACGCAAAGTTAATCCATTTCAACGTAGACAATTTTGTCTCCTTACATAGATCGCCGCAGTGTATCGCATCAAAATTCGTATGTTTTCGTAGATTTCAATTTTTCTACATTTTAGAGTTAATTTATTATAGCAGCAACATTATTGGTGGGCTTGTGTGCGTATCATCCAGTATAAGAACGTTTTTTTAACCGACTTCAAAAAAGGAGGAGATTCTCAATTCATTTTTTTTGTAGTATTTACTTGGTAGGTACAGACTTCTAAGTTATAAAATAACTATTAAATCATTTCTATATACTAAATGAAAATGCATATTACTTAGTGGGAAGCAAATTTATTTTGTCCTTTTTAGTTTGAAGTCGGTTTATTTTTTGTTAAAAATTATTTTTTTACACTTACATATTATATACAGTTTTGGCTTCACTTACGGCGGACCGACTATTATTAAGGGACTATCAGTCTATGCGTTATACGTCTATGCTTAAAGGTTACGATTTCTATCGCAACGAAATATATAATTAGCAATTTCATATAACTTACTGTTCGATAGTAGACTGTAATTTTAGATTGAATTGACAAATGACGTAATTATTTTAATTATCAACACATCAACACACGCAGAGCTTGACAGCTCTAGAGTGGGTTGCCGACCTTTTAAAAAGATGAACGCTCTCTTCTTGAAGCACCCCAAGTCGTAACTCATCGGATCACCGATATCGTATCCTATGGATAGCACAATGGGACTCACCTCCACGATAGACTGTGTGTGTCACTGGGTTCTGGTAGACTGTGATCGTAGTACGGCGACGACTCGACAACGCTCCTCGTGCCTGTCTTATCAATAGCGCGAACTGATAAGAGTTACTTCGCGTTAGTTCGAGCGTACGTCGTAGGCGCTGTCCAATTGCCTTCTCATAGGTACGACAACCGAACACATACACATAGGTACTGTATAAATACGTATACAAGCCGCCGGTTTTACCCGAGTAGTTTTCTTTCTTTGGCCATTCCAAAATATGGTAAAGTGTCACGGGCTGATATCCGCAACTCCCCGTCAAAGGTTTTTGATTGAGTGTGGGCATCATCATCTTATTCGATCCTTTTTATTCTGTGGGGAAATGCTCACGCATGCCTACAATCCCGGGGGTGAGAAAGTAGGTTATGTCGGTCTCAAACAGACTAAAACGCGGTGTTCCACTGTCCCGCGTTAAGACGGAGACACGGGTGCTCTGGTGGACTCTTCCGCAGCCCTTTCCGATCTTATTCGATCCACCCCAAATCATTGAAGAACGCCATGGTGATCTCCCGGAGCGTACCGGTATCGATGGCGTACTTGGCCCTGTATGAGGCACGTGTGCCGCTGTTTCCTCTTCTCTCAAGCAAGGTCTGTAGAGAAGGTTGTCGGCGATTTCTAAAGTACGTAGAGCATTGGATTTTGTCTTCCTTTTGGCACCAGCATAAAAAGTATCCATTATGTGTTATAGTTTAGAGTCTAATCTTCTTGTTCGTCAAAATTCATCCATACACTTGTTTTGTGCGAGTCATATATAGGTACACAAATCTACACATCCTCATTAAGTTTCGCATCTATCATATAAGTAACGATAACGTGTAATATGTATAATTTATACTACAACGGATGGTGATCACTTGTCATCAAGCGAACCTTCTGCCAAACCATTACATCATGCATTAATAAAATCAAACAAAAAACAAACGTAAAATATTATTTTTTTCTAATATCCAAACAGACTGTATAGAAGGTAAAATAGCATACTAAAACAAAAAATCTACAGTCACCAGTAAATGAAACCTACAAAGTAACACACAATAACGCTCACAGGCGTGATTCAAGAGTTGACTGAAGCTATTTGTAATTGGATAAACAATGATGAAGTGGCGAAATACTATACTATACTCTAGCTCAGCGCTGAGACTTCTATGGAAGTATTACGTAACCCAATTTTCGTAGATTTGAGAACCCCCTCTGTACCATGTGAAGTGACTCTTTACCGCTCAAAATTTTAAGTTAGTAAGTTTTGGAACAAGTTCCTTATCGGGCATTGCTAAAGGGGGCTAGATGGAAAAAAATAAGACCAAAATGTGAATAGACACTTTTTGCTCACATCTCATGCTCACAACGCATCACACAAGAAATGCGATCCAGCATAAAAAAGATTACATGAAAGAACTGAAATTTATATATTTACAATGCAATTTAAGTACTAAATAATATTTAAATTTACTGATGTCCAATACAATAAAAAGCGTTGGCGCAAAAGCATTAAAAACTTCCTTATGATAGATGATAATTTAAAATAGTTTATTTCCTTTCCATCCTTAGGTACTTACTGTAAATTCAAATTAGAATAAAGGCTTAAAATAGGATTTTAACCATGTTCTATAACCTTAAACCCGCAATATACACTAAAGCAAATGTCAAACCGCAGGCCGGTGTAACTGTAAAACTGGATTCTATACATTTTAACAGGTTTTGCTACTTTGCATTCCTGTATTGAAATCACTGAGATAGCCTGAAGCTAGGCCCTCTTTTAATTTATATTACTATACCTTTATACTTATAATATTTTTTATTACTATATTTTTAAAAGCATTTCTGCATAGGTATTTCGTACACAAAAACATTCCTTTTGATATACTGTATCTGATAAAAGAAACCGCATGAAATGGGTTGCATAGTTTTAAAGATTTAAGCATACATAGGTACAGACAGAAGAAAGCGACATTGTTTTATACTATGTAATGATAACTATGGACCTTCTTAAAATATATAGGTATATAACATTAGTAATAGAAAGACTTACTGTAGCTATTTATAATAATAATAATTTATATTATGATGGTTTTATTGCAATAAAAGAAATATGTTTCTCTTTATTAGTGTAGATGTTATAGATATGCTTATCATTCAGAAGCAATCTCATCCAAGCATGACATTTAATTTAAAAATATATTCCTTATTGTAAGATCTTTATTTTTTTCTATGACCATAGACATAAAAGGTTTATCATTCAGTGATCTCTTTAAAACACACTTAATTTAAAAAATACCAGAGCTACCTAAGTAATGTTTAATTTATACTAATACTAATATTATAAAGAAGTAAAGTTTGTGTGTTTGTTAAATTGTAAGGGTTAATCTTAGGATCTACTGAACCAATTTAAAAATTCTTTCATCAATAGAAAGCCACATTATTGCTGAGTGTCATAGTCTATAAAAAAAACCGAAAAGGTTAATTAACATTATGCCCAATGAAGTGGGCACAGGTCAGCTAGTATAAAATAAAATAATTTTATTTTAATCTAGATATAATATCAAATATCCAATTCTATAGTCCTGAATCTTATAAAAATATTTTAAAAAGTTTTGTCTTCCTTTCGAACAAAATTCATTTATTTTATCATGGTATATGTAAAATATCTGTCTCTGAAGAATACTTTAATAATGTTTATGTAAATAAATAGTTTTTTCTCCTGCTCTTAGACAGTTTTAATAAGCAGATAAAAATTCATAAATGTTTTAGTTTTAAATGATTTAAAAGAAACAAAATCAAAATTGGTACCCAATTTTAAAATTTGTTTCTTATTATTTTACTTATTATATTAATATTAAACAGTTAGCAGGAAAGTCTTAGCTACATATTTTGTTCATTATCATTCTGTCTGTCTGTCCTTCCATCACGCTAAAACGACTGAAGTCTGAAGTAATGAAATTTGGTACACAGATGGTCTAGAGCCTGAGATAAAACATAGGCTAGTAGTGTAGTGTTTCAATAATTATTTTTCTTTATTTTCAAAGATTTAATTTCTTGCCAGCAAAATATTTGTATTCAACTCTTGTAGGTTTAATCTTTATGTACTAAATTTTGTAATATATTTATGAATTATGTAAAACGGGATTGATCCTTAATACATGTGTCAATGTAATTTGGAAAATTTCCATAAATATTATTAAGTTATATCCAGATAAAATGCCCCATTTTTTATAGTTTAAGCATATAAAAACACTATTATAAGAAGTTTCACATATTTTTCTCAATGCATCACTGGAATAAATAAAACAGTAACACTGTTGAATCTATGTTGTGTGTAGAAGCAGCAGTGTTTGTATAAAAACTAGGTATTACTTTATGTTAAAAATAAATTCTTTTCTAGTCTAATTTCTACGTATACAGTTAAATCAAGTCCACCTAGAATGTTACATAGATTTTTTTTAGATCTGTATCAAAGACAAACTATCTAAACTATTCAAAGGTAGTTTACCTTTGCATACCATCTTTACCTCATCTGGACACCTAAACGGTGTGCTCACACAAATTAGCCGCACAATCCACCTCTAGCATTACAAGTCCTCTCTACCAAGGGCTGTTGCCATTTACAAGTGCCACAACAATACATACTTCACAATGAACAACTCCTGTAGATTCTGAAGCATTTTTTAATGTTCCCGGAATGTAATATTCCACTGATAGCAGATATACTGGTATTTATTTACTAACTGAATGTAGCGGTTACATCTGCTTAAAATTAGGGTAATTAGGGGTAATATTTTATGTGCTATAGGATGTATACTGCATCTACTATAATCTTGATTTTTCAAATATTGATCGGGTAATATTACATGACACGGAAATAATATGGCTATTTATTGGTTAGGTTTTTTTTTAATTTGTTCAGTACATCTAGAGATTAATCCGTAACTTCAATAAATTTTAACACAATTATACATTTTTAACATTCTCAGAACTAACTATAGCCATCTATAGTGTTAAGAAATTATCATTAATTTCTTAACACATTGTAGTATTTCAAAAAACCAGCAGTAAGTAAAAAACTTATACATATTTTTTTTTATTTTATTCTAAAACCTTAAATCCCTAGCTACCATTCTAATATATCCATATCTAATATGATTTTTAAGTGTTTTAGTAATAAGATATAGAAAGGTCTTGAGAAGTATCAAAAAGGTATACAATCGATCCTTGTGTGAATAGAATTCCATTTAGAATTAATAAACGCTAACAAAAATAATATCTTTAAAATCATAATCATGCGTACCAATTTTATAACTTAAAAAACTTAACCCGTAATTTTTTCACAAGTTCAAGAACGAAATGTCAAATCGATTGAATAACGACCCAAAATAACAGTCATCATAATTTATAACAATACGTTCTGCCGTTTAAATGTCACAGAACAATGCTTGTTGTAGATTCCCGATACTGATAAAAATCATCACGCGATCATAAAACATTATCTATAAGCTATTTGAATATATTATGCGGGTCACAGACTATTTTATTATTCATTATCTGTCGCATGAAACCTTTTTTCTAGTGTCATTACGGAAGCCCGACTGTAAAAAAGTATTTAGTCCAATTTCGAAAATCAAACCCTGCATTTATTAAAACGCAAAGTGGCAATTAATGTTCAAACAAAAATAATTGAAGTAGATAATAGACATATTATAATATATAGATATTGAAGTAGATATGGTATAAAAATAAAATATGGTTTGTTTACTAACCTCCGTATATCTGGATGTGAATCACAACAATATTATATCACTAAACATTATATCACTGATCGCACTATCAGACAACATCGAACAAACCGAACCGGCTTGGTATCGGAGCGAAATTAAACCATGGGGAAAATATGCATTTTTTATTACCCCTATTGATTTTACCGCCACGATTGGACTCAACCGAAAATATTTAACTGTAGTCTAAACAGGTTCTACACAACAATATCACTTAAAGCACCTTAGTAATTTTATTAATAACACCTAATATCGATTCCAGAGACGACAATTCAAACACTGCGCGATAAATTCATTATTTTCTTATTCACCTTACATAACACTTCACTAATCGATCGGTTGAGGTTAATAAAATATTCTTACTAAATTCAACGTTTACTATTCTATGTTTTGAGGTTTTTCCGTGTCATTTTTCTTTATACAAAGGTCCTAAATACGAATCGTAGGCACGCACAACCGTCACGTCGAAAGATTGCGATGACACTAAACTCAGTATAGATGTCGCATTATTTCAGCCATAATGGAAAATGGCGGCCGAAGCGAGATGTCATACTGTATCAAGCGATAGTTACCCTTATTCCTTTTAAATAAAAGCTTAATTTCTTTACGTTATTTTAGCCCCTAAACTATTAGATTGTATTACCCGACTAATTCAAATTGCCGGTATATTCGGGTGCACTATTCGAAAGCGCACGACTATTCATCTATTCGCATTAAAAATTGTATCTTTCGTTTCCACTCCGATGCGTTTTGGAACAAATAAATTTTATTACGCTTGCGCGAGTCATCTCGTTGTTATTGCAAGATTGGACTCAATTTGGATTAAAATAAGGGACAAATATTCATTTGCCATAACAAAGGTAAGCGTTGCTTACACAATAGTGAATTTATATCTATTTGTTTGTTTTATTGCCGGCCTATACAATAATTTGAAGTCCAAATACCTTTTAATGTTAAAATATGTAGGTACTTACCTATAAAATGGTTATTATAATTTTTAGAGTTCCGTTAACATTACCTATAGGGTAAACAGAACTCAATTGTAGATTCCTACATCCATTCTGTCGAGACCCTCGTCTTCCGAAACACGTAGGTACGGAATACGACGGGTAAAAATATCAACTATTGATTGGAGCAGTTACCCCTTTCCGCTTTGATTATAGATTATAGATTTAAAATCAATGCTTTTTAAAGATATGAGATATATTTCTATAGTTTTCCAGTACGTAAGCTGCAAAATTAGCAACAGATGTTTGCAAATATAGGTACCTCAATGCGGTGAGCGTGAGACGGGACCTAGGTAAAGGTCAGGACAATTTCAGATAATCCGTGGTTATATAACTTAAACCATAAGAACCACCAAAGAAGTTACTTATGTCATATGAATTCTCTAATGTCTTAATAATAGCAGCAGAACCTTACATTTTTAACCGATTTAAAAAAAGGAGGAGGTTTATTAGGATTTAGGAGGAACGGATATTCTTTTTAGTATCAGGAAGACTTTTTGATTATCTAAATTGGCTATTGGTGAAAAAGTTATAACATAAATCTTACTATAACTTTATAAATGCGACACTGTTAGTCGGTTTGTCTGTGATGCGTCCTTTTATGGCGAAAAAAATATGCGCTTAGCATAAAAAAAAGATGTAATATGTTCTGTTACACGTACATATAATTACTGTTCTCATATAAAAGCATATTATACAATAAATGAATATATTGAAGACAATAACCCTTGGAATGATACTTCTAAACGCTCGCAGGTCGGCGACCCTTTTATTTATGAATATTGTAATGGTTGAGTTGTTGCGTATACATATTTATAATTGCAATTGTATCTTTTTCAATTATCAGACAACTGCAACTATCAGAATCCCCAAGGAAAACGCAGACGTGGCCGCCCAAAACAGACCTGGCGGCGTACTATTATCGATGAAGCGAAAGGCATCGGCAAGACCTGGAGTGAGGTGAAGCGAGCTGCCCAGGACAGACCGGGA
>DWAJ01005782.1:0-11120 GCA_018238005.1 Eurema mandarina | reverse complement strand
GGGATAAAAATCTCTCTTACCTACGCTTAATTAAATATTTATGAACGCCATTTATAAAAGAAATTGCCGTGCAGTTAAGGAAGTAACCTAAAAATATTATTATCTATATCTCCATCGTTAACTTTGACGTTGATTAAGATTACATATTATTACGTAACTTTCTAGTCATCTGTCAATAGTCATTGGATCACTTAGATTTAATTTCAGCCATCGCATAGTTTTTTTGGTAATTGGCCCTTTAATTTTAAACATTGCCTCCTAATCTACACCAAACATTTATTCAATTATATTTCGTTGTGTACGAATAACATGTAAGTTTATATCACAACCCGTAATCACGCTTATAATCATCATAGTGGAACAAAAAATTCCGAGTATAACTTACTCATCCAGATTGCATGTTATTATTGTAATTATCCTGTTACTATTCAACTGCATACCAAAAAATTTAAAACCGTTCTCAAATTTCAACGACCGAAAATAATAGTGATTTACATAATTAGCAAAACAAAGCGGTAATGGATTTATAAACGCTTAGTAATTGGATCGACTTACATCATAGCTCCACGTGCACGAGACGCCGGCGAATTTGGCGACACACCTGCCCAGCTCGACGTCTTCGTGGGTCGTGTAGAGGTGCTTGAGGCAGTACTTGACGTGCGGCGCGACCCTTCTCAAGGTCTCCCGCGACATGAGCACTCCGGGCCCGCCCATACAAAAGTTCTCATTGTAGTCCAGGGCCAGGGCGTCTCGCTCCGCGCTCGTGCCCCTCCCCGCCTGCCCGATAAACTGCGGCTTCCTACTGTCCACTGACCGCAAAAATTCCCCTAATTTATCACCTCTAACGTACACGTCGTCATCTGCACGCATAAACCACTCGAACCGGTCTCCGTAGTTTTCATACATATACAACAGCATTAGAAAGGATTTCTTTTGAGGAGGATAACTGTCGTCTACATAACGTAGCGGTATTAAGGGTAAACCCGGCGCCCGGGAGACCTCGGAGCTGAAGAAAGCTATGCGTCCGGGCAGGTCCTGCGCCCACGTCTCATACACGGCTTTCGCTCTAGTATTTAAATATTGCTCCGCTGTCATCACACCCACAAACACTAAGGTCCGATTAGAATTTTGTATAGTCTCTTCTGATTTTAGACCTATCACTGCGAATGGTTCTGGCGGAACATATAATTTAGCCGCATCTGGACACGTCTCGATTGACGTCCTTGAGGAAGTCCTTAGACATAATTTGAGGAAGACACCGAGCGTGACTCCGGCCACGACGCCGGCCATCAGATGCATCCATTTATTTCTACGCGGCATCGTGACAGAACTTCAACAAACGCACCCGCTGTTCGCCTGCAACCACATGTGTGCATTCCCGGAATATCTGTTTGTTCTTTTTGTTAAAACATGAGCGGCCGGCTTTCGTATTTCGCACACTAATCACATGGTTAGAAAATTGTCACGTTACGAAAATTCGAAAATGGAACACCAGGCGCTATCGTGCGTTAGTATCGGATTTGCAGATGTTATCGGTCTATCGGTGAAACGAAGGCGGTGAGGCGCGGCGCGTGTCGAAATACGACAACATTGTAACGTGACCGACTAGACGAGCGACTCGTGCGCCGCCTGCCGCGCAACTGGACCGGCCGTCTCAAAACAAAACTCAAGCAGCGGTAATTCCGGTTGTCCGCGCGATATTGTCGCTCCTGCTTGCACGTGCAGGCGTCCGCTGAATTTGTCTTTATCTTGGCTAATATGATCCGATTTCGAATGAACTAGTGCCATTCATCGTGGCGAACAAAAGATAGGCAAGGCAATGTCCGAAAGTTGATTGTCTGATAGGTGATGAGTGATGACTGGCGACTGTCGGCGGACGGAAGCGGCTTAGAAGCCACGCAGCGGCTAACGAGGCAAAGATCTCATAAATGACGTGTTCGCTATCCGCTGACTGCTGTCCGCTGTCCAGTGCATGCGTGTAGTGTGTAGTGTAGACGGACTATTTGCATACACACAACGTGACGTACAAACATATTGTTGTAATGCGAGGCACGCACCTGACTCTAATTACGCTGATCTAAGAATTCTTGACTAATTGCTATCGGTATAGAATTATGTAAAATTTCACACTTTAATTCAACACATTTAGAAATCGTGAATAGTTTTAAAATTTGGCACGGTTTAAATTAGGTACTTAGGTAATTTCTTAAACGTAGGTATTACTATTTAATCGTGCACTTTCACAACTAATGTAATAAAGAGGAAGGATTTAATTGCTTTGTTTGCTTAAGTAATATAAAAACTTTCTTTCACCGTTTAGCAAACGTAAACTGTCAAAAAAGTGCGAATATGCAGAGGCATATTCGCACTTTTCTTTTTAAGAGTCGACGAGAGAGACGCATAGAGATGCGTTGTGGTGTGATCCGTTTCATTTTGGTAATGGGAACGGGGGTAAAACAGCGGTCCAGGGCTAGTTAAAATAAACATTTTATATCGGCCTACGAAATTATGAATACAGAGCACAATGAAAAATACATTTGCAAGTGCTCTATACGAGATTTTTATACTCTGCGTCTTTAGAAAGAAGCATTTTACAGAAGTAAGAAATTACTGAAAACAGCAATCGACTGCAAAAATTTAAAAAAATATGTATCATATTATAATTATTAGGCTATGTGAAAGATATTTAAAAACACAGAGCTTAAGCAAGACGAAACTGCGAAACACAACAAGATTTATAAAAATCTTTAAATGATTCTTTAAAATCCACATCCGAAGGGAACCAATACTTATTATTATTATTCCATAAGGTTGTAAGCTGGGGTCTACGAACCATTGACCTTAATTGTTACCTAAAGAAATTATTTTATGCACTCTGAATACGACTTTGCAATTTAATCGGTTATTCAACAGTTCACGAGAAACGCATAAATTTCTTATCTGTAAAATATTAATTATTTTATTAGTAAAAAGACACTTTGAAACAACAATAAAATTATATCTATACTAATATTATAAAGAAGTAGTTTGTGTGTTTGTTTAATTGTTAGGGGTACCTAATCTCGTGATCTACTGAACCGATTTTAAAAATTCTTTCACCATTAAAAAGCCACATTATTGCTGAGTGTCATAGGCTATATGAAAAACCGAAAAGGATAACTAACATTATGCCCAACGAAGTACTATTTGGTAGCTTTTGCACGCAGGTTCGTCTAGATATTTTGTTATACTTTTGAAAAAAATATATACCTAAGTATGAAATACACACTTTCTTTACTTATACAATAAACACAATTAATAAGACTACAGTAATACATACTAGTAGGCCCGACGCGACTTCGTTTAGGCCTACCTATCCCAACCGAAACATTACATACCCTTTTTCTCTGCTCCAATCAGATCGTAATTGAAGGAAAATTCTAGAAAACAAATTTATGGAAATCGGTCCGGCTGTTATCAAGTTATGCACTTTGCATCTCATTTGACAATTCAATCTTTATAGAAGATACAAAACTGCAAATTTCGTTGGAAGTCAAATAATTATCGGTAGGTAGGTACCTACATATAAATAGGTAAGTCATGTTATTTATAGATCAAAATTTGAAACAAATGATTCTGTCTGATACTTATCCAGTACATATTTTTAAATGCATTAAAAATATTTAATACCTATACTGGGTAAAATGATTCGGAAGAATTTTTAATTCGATTTGCACTTGCGTATCACTCCCCTTTTATAAGTTACTCAAATTGGAATACATCGTCAAAGCTAAGTTTTCCCACATCACTGATGCAAATGGTGCATACTGCATCGGCAAAAAATCAAACAAATTAACACATGTGGTAACACAGCATTTGCGTGACAGATGTGTTGATTACGCATCTTAAGAAAAAATAATAATCATGAAAGGATTTGTCTTGTTCTCATTTTAACATCCTTTGAAGATGATTTATTTTTGTTAATACTAGCCAGTATTCATCCAGACTCCATAAATATAATAATATGTTGGTCGATGTTTGGCTGTGTTCTTGGAAGCACGTGTTGCTGATTGCCACAACCAAATATCGACCCTCAAACTTATTTTATCTATACACAACTAGACATTGGCAAAATTGTGTTAACGCAGCACTACCATTTCAAAAAGAAAGAAAGAAGTTCATAATAATTACTAATCAGCCCCTAATTTTAGTAGGTAACTAAATTAGTTAAATTTTTCGTAAGTTATTCTTGTAAAGGTTATGTAGAAACTTCGTTAAAAGCCAAAATTCAATAATACAATATAACACGTTAAAACTTACTGTATAAATTTTGTTTCCTAAATGAATAAAAGTCGTTTGTTAAAATATCTCTTTATTATACATTTGTATTTCATTTATACCAAGCTTTAACCTCCACAGCCCAAGCTACACTACCTAATGCACCCACGATAGCCTTATTAATATAAAATAAATCTATTTCAACTAACGAATACAAATTCTTACAAACTATATTAAAAAAACCGATAACCTCTCTTTAAGGAATAACACAGAGTATTTTATAAAACCCACTGACAAAATGTTTTCTTTTGTTTTGCATTAATTTTAATTGTTAGCTTTTATTCCAATTTCCACGCGTTCCCGTTACGAAGTGTTTTTGCGTATGCTGAATCTAAAGCACTGGTAAAGACCTCATATACAAAAATAGATGTTGAAATAATTAATTCCTTATTATATAATATGGATATGGATTTACTTACAGAATTTCGAGTAAATCCTATATGAGTTTAAATACCTAAATTAATTATTAAAACAAGCAAACATACATTTTATATCTCAATTGCCTCGCCACACATATGATTTTAAATTGATATCAGTTTGAAGTCAATTAATCTATTTTTCTTCTATATCGTGTAAAAAAACATATAACGCGATTTCGGTACAATCAGACCAATATAGCACCAGCAATATTATAAGGTTAGGCAGATCTTGATAAAGACGCCTTTCTTTAAAAAGTATAGGTAATTTACTTTTATATCAATATTTTCTTGGCTTCTCACCAAAAGATTTTTTTAAGAAGTAAAAGTATTAGTCCGGGATCCCTGGTGTTTTTCCAATTGATTAGTATCAAGTTAATTTTTGGTGAGTAGCTTTATTTTGATGAGACGCCCAATCATTTCCTATACCAAACTCTCGATTGTGGTAGCTAACAGAGGTAGCAAGAATAAAATAGGACAAATATGATGACCTCGTTATCGATACATTTTGGAAAGAGGGGACTCTTTGATCAAACCATAGATTTTGTAGGACAAATATTTTTTCAAGTAATTTAGATAATTATCTTGAGATATAACACAAGAAAAATCAGTTAGTAATAAATATTTTTAAATCCCCAAATCGACATATTTTATCCTTGCTACCTCTGTTAGCTACCACAATCGAGAGTTTGGTATAGGAAATTATTGGGCGTCTCATCAAAATGAAGCTACTCACCAAAAAGTAGCTTGATAGTAATCAATTGGAAAAATGTACCAGGTATCCCGGACTATATAATATATTGAAATAATAAATTAGCTTTTTTGTTATTTCATGTCTACTCTCGCTCAATCCTAATCATACAGCTTTAGTCATATCCTAAACTATAAAGTAATCATGTGATCGTATGTGGAATATACGCATAGAGTATCATTTTTTTTTAAATGTACTTATAATAAAAAGATTTCAGTTTACAAAACGCCACAGAATAGGTATATATTGAACTTTTTATTAATTACTTTACATTATCTTCGTTTTCCTTAAAATAAAAATTATAATTCATAGTAATTTATAAGCCACGTGTACATTAAAATTATTGTGAAAATTCTTATTCAATAGAAAAATTAATATTGTTTGTATAGTAAAAATGCATGTACAACTTGCATATATGTACATAATTTGTAAGAGACTCATACCCGTGGGAAATATTGCACACCAAGTGAACAACCATTGACAAAAGATCATTGCCTATTTTGGCTTCGTATAGATTGTGAATCGTTTCGAAGAGAACATTTTACCACTATTGATATATTGGTCCTTTGAGCCGGATTTATACATGTATAGGAAAATAAACTGTGGCGCATATTACTGTGTTAGATGTAGTCGAGTTGAAAATATAAATTTTATTATTAAATATTTTTACTTAAAAAAGCCCCTTTTTAGCTTTTTTATCGCTGTATATATATTTTAACTGTTTAGTGGGCATACTGAAATTCTTGACTATTTTTCTTGTTATTAACTTACAGCCCAGGCGGAAATTTATTGTTACTATACATTTTTATTATTTACTAGTAAATTGGCAGTTCTTTACTTCGAATATATTCTAAATTAGTAAAGTACTGACAAAGTAAATAATACCAAATATAAATGTTTCGATTTCATATAATTTCGAATAAAATAAAATTTACAGCATATTTTCGGGCAATTTACATGTATCTATCTTCCTTCTTTCATCTACATTAAACGCTAAAAATTTTCATTAACGAGAATATGGAAATAAATCTTAAATCAAAGATATTACTTTTAATGGACGAACAACATAAATTAGACTATATTACGAAATACGGAAGTAAATTAAACTAAGCTATTAAACAATAGCTATTATAAAATATTAAGCACAATGCAACTTAGCAGATTCGGGCAAAAAATGGCTATTCGTGACAAGAAATGCATAATAAGATAACAATTAATTAACAATGGACATGAAAATAATTTATCGACTCAATGACACAATTTTATAATATTAAATACACAGTATATGGTTATATGCAGAAATTTTTTCAATAATTGTGTGTCTATTCTTCAATAAAATTTAAACAATAAGCCCCATAGATATTCTTCTCTAATTATATCAGAATATTCTCAATTTAAAATATTTACAACTAAGCAATAAATTTTACCAACAATAATAAAATATTTTACAATTGCATCTCATATATTTGTTGGCCTTTGAATTAAACGGCATTAAAATTAAAAGGAAAGAAAAAATATTTTAAAATTAAAATTCTATTATTATTTTAATTTTAGTGCCAAAGTAATAAACAAAATATTTATATATAGATATTCATCCAGTTCTTTGCTTAATTAAAATTAATAATGACATACATAAACAACCGAAAGTAATTCTTTTACTCAACGCTTATTTTTACCTGCACTTGCATGGCTTTAGGGCGTTCACATGACGCATTAATGCATAATACTGCATCGCGTCACAATTCCACAACATTGATTCACATCTCAGAACTATTAACCCTATCTAAACCAAACCTTTCACCAAAATGCTTTTGAAAATCTAAAAGTTTTATTTTAAAATAACAGCCTGCCTAGTAATTATTTTTTTAGTCTAAAAAAATAGTGTTCTATTTTTTTCGATAACTTTATATAGTTTAAACATGCATGAAGTGTAAGTTGCTAGCTACACTATACTTCTTTTCCTCTTGCCTTTATTCATTTTTATACCAGTTTGAATTTTTAACAAATTATACATGAAGTACCTATGTTGTAATTTTAGTAAGGAAATTAATTAATTAATAAGTTCTATTGAAAACATGTGTTGCAGTGTATACTTTTATAACTCACAGTTATTCTATTGTGATGAAGTTGTCTATGCCACAAATTTATAATGATTTATAATAACTCCTACTTTAAACTTTACATATATTTAATAGATATATCTCTGTACAAATATTTTCAGTAAACTTTACATATCAAGCTTTATACTTTATAAATTCTGAAGCCTTATGCTAAAATAAAATTATTTGAAATATAGTCAAGCCAGGGCGAGCATTCGTATTTTTTTAGATTTTTTCGACGAATAGTAATTTAATAATTAATATTCGTTCCATTTATATCTTGGTCTTTTCTTTATGAATTAGAAGCATTGAGTTTATAATTTATTGATTATGTCTAAACTAGACAATCTTTTTTGCTGACTCTACATATTTGTAGCATCTAATTAGACATATATTCATTCATATTCAATTGAATAATGCTTCAATCATGTGTGACAAAACGCCTTGAGAATGAACACTCGAGACAATGATTATAGTACAATTAAATTCTCATTTAAACCTTAAAAAGTGTAATCGTGAATGGTGTTATGAAACCAATTCGTCAAGTGCCTTGTCCCTATTGAATTCATGTTTAGCGAGCGCTGCGGACGCTCGTCCCTCTGAAAATCCGAGGTCCATGAGCTCTCCTAGTATTAGAAGTCCTTCGATTACCTGAAAAAAAAATGTAGTTTCTATATTTTCTTTCATATTTTCTCTATAACAAAACCAATGTGTATCTTTATTCATTATTATTTACTAAGCCAGAGTTATCTGCTGTTTTTTTTTTATTTATAAGCTTTCGTGAACATCACACAGAAGACTTTGGGTCTACTTGATAATATTTTCTATATTTTTTTATGTGATAAATTCTATGTAATTTTAAGTAATTTGAGGGAATAATAAATCTAGGGACCAGGCACGCAATAACTTTTTATGGCAATGATAACTGCTATCAATTAAAAAAAATAGATAACGGATGTTTATATAGAAATTTGTAAACATTGTTTTGTTGACAAAAGATAGTTAAACTTACTAACCCAGCACTGAGGGCGACATAACTAGATAAATGACTTGTTACAAATTAATTCTTTCATTTAATTCATCTTAAAAAAATTAAATTCTAAGATTGCTGCATATAAGAAAAAATATACCTTTTTATCGTTATCACCAACAAGGCTGCATACCCTTGCTACTCTGTCTAACGGAAAACCCATGCTATGTATTTTTTGACACATATCCTGTAGTTTTGGTGGAAACTTATCAATTGGGTTCGGCAACTGCTCCGGTTTTCTTCTCCTATGTTCTCGTTTATCACTACTAGACGAAGACCTAGGCACATTCACAGGCGCCGGACTCACATTGCAGGATCTTTCATTAGCTCTCAACTTAGCAGTCGCCAATTCTTCATTCAATTCTCTTACAATATCCGGAACACTCCTCGATCTCGACTTAACTATATTCTGAGAACTATTAGACATACTTATTTCATCTGCATTTACTTTAGTATTATTTATTGTCTGAGTATAATAAGGCTGCTGATAATAATAATATGGTTGTGGAATAAATGGCGCTCCATTCTGTATTTGAGTTATATCAGCCGAAGTTGTAGGTAAAGGATTAGCGTAATATTGATCGGTGACGGGATACGGTTGTGTCGGAACGTAATATTGATAGTTAGGCATATATATGTTATCTACAGGTATAGTGCCATCACAGTGAGGATCTGTCTGTATGTAATAACCATTTGACACTGGGTAATGTTGTGGAGATGAATATATAATATTAGGACCATGCATTGTCTGCTCTGTGTAAGCATTGGGTAAATAAGTTACACCTTCCATTTGGGCTTGTGTTGCACAATTTGCGTAGCCTGGATAGACTTGTTCTTGATAATTAGACACTTGGCAACTTGCTGCAGAATCTCTTTGACTTTGCAAAACCTGCGCTAACAATTCCATGTCATTTATAGTTTTTAGTTCTACATTATCAAATGGGCTTGATGTATCATTCTCAAAGTCTTTGAAAGTTAAAGTCTCTATGTTATGTGAGTATTGGGGTTTTGCTATTTTAGCACTGTTTTTCAGCTCTTCCAATGGATCAGGGTCATCTAACAGGCTACTCTGCTGATAATTGGACTGTACCTGTATGGGTTGCAAAATGCTTGATTGGGATTCCTTTGTAGTGTTACACTGATTATTAATGTCTATGCTAGTAGTTTTATCAACCTCTGGGCTATTGTCTTGAGTAGAATTTGTATCACAGTTTCTTTCTTGTTTTTCGTCAGGTGAAAGGGCACTTATCTCGTCGGTGCTCGGGTACGATACCTCGGATACGCTGAGCTGCTTGAGTTTTTCTTCAGCTTCAGCAGCGGCAATGGCATCCAATTTCTTTTGTTTGGCTTCCTCCAGCAACTGTAGGCGATGTCGCCTTTCATTTTTTTTAGTCTCTTTTGCACTTCGAAGCTCTTTTAGTTTAGAAAGTACATTACGCTCAAATGTAGGGCAATACTTGACGCTATCGACAACATTTTGCGCTCTTAAAGGACATTCTGTAATACTATAAGGTAACTCGATTCTTGGTGGACGCTTGTATTTTTCCGATATCTTAACGGGAACTCCGTCCATAAAATCTCCAAAATGTGACATATCAAAGGACTTTATGCACCGATAACACACTAATAAAACAAAGTTTGTTTTTACACTCTTTAAGCACTTTTAAGGTTACATTATCCTCTTTCAACGTCATCACTTGTTACACTAACATTTAAAACTCATATAAAATAAACAAAGATTTTTCCAAAAACCTCATATTAATGACTAATAATTTTAATAACGATGAAATTATTTTTATTTAATTTTATCAATTTAATCAGTAAACAGAGTTGAGAAAATCATTTGACGTCAATGTCAATCTCAAATGTCAAAACTCCTAATTTATTGCCACTATAAAAAATAATCATATGATCTATTTTTTTCATTTGAAAACTACTATTTTTAGTTATTTCGTTATTATCAATGTTTTTGATTCAGTACCAATCTCATTGTGTTTCGCTTAAACTCAAATACATCTCTTTTACCTGAAATCGTAATTAAATCATGGTTAGAAATAGAATTCGCAAGATATTTGAAATTAAAAATTAAATTCTATCACGTGTCGATTTTATTTCATACCACCAGATGTCGCTAGTGTTGTTATATTAAGTCATTGCGAATTTTTTCATCTAATTTAGAGATTTGCCTTTAATTTTGTGGGTAGATTTATGAAAAAAGACGTCCTATAATTAATTCGATCTGTTCGCACGGTGGAAGCTAAGCGACAAGAACGTTTAATTGCCTCCAACTCGAATTAAAGTAAATAGCCATCGACTTACAAGGAAATACGTTTGACGGATCGTCTCGGATTTCGGTGGTTTAATAAATAAGTGAAAATTATACAATTTAGACGTCGCGAATTTATATATTGTTATTAGCATGACGCATTAAGTGACTGAAATATAACACGTCATAAAATTTCACGTTTCAAGAAAAAGGTTGGTATGCGTAATAAAATAATCTTATG
>DWAJ01005781.1:0-11120 GCA_018238005.1 Eurema mandarina | reverse complement strand
AATTGTATGCTTACCCCACGAGCATAGCTGAGCCCGTCTCGCACTGAGTTTACTATGTTCTTTGGCGATCTGCCTTAGGTTCACTAGATACACAATTATTGTCCACTATAAACACGCGGCGAAAGTAGAGTTCTATGCTTATTGCACGCGGCTTACTATGAGTGACTTTTTTATGTATCCGCACGACTGCGCCAGTTAATTCGGGAGATATGGCAGAAAGCTTTTTAAAAAGAATTTATTTATTCAATATAAAAGTACAATAGTAAACTAATAGTTAATAGGTGTTGCGAGGTTGGATGTTGAGACGGAACTGATCTGTGCTCTGCTTGTCTCGAAGCCGTGGATGATGGTTCCCACCGTTGGAATTCCTTATCGCGGTGTTACGCGACACCATCCTTATGGGTATTGCGTCCGGTGTTCTTCTATTACGGCGACATAACTCGTGCATTATAATAATTTTAAGTTTTGATGTGATTAATCACAAACATTCATTATACCGGTGACCCCCATGGCGATTAACGTGTTAATAAGTTTTCAATATTTTTATTTATAAAGACATCTTATACAATATAGTTTAATGTGATATTAAATAACTATTCACTTGTTTTTGTAATATATTTAAGGTCATTCCTTATGTAATATATAAGTAAAAAATAAAACACTATCTTTTCCACAATCACTAGGTTTAATTTTATAAAAAAATTACAATTTGGTTACCCTTATGGATATGATTACCTACAATTGATACAAATCTATTTACTTGCATTTAATTATGATTTATGCATATTGTCAATCCTTTTATCAAGGCCAACAAGGGTCGAGGTGTTCTGACTACCAAGGGCTACATAGCGGTGTTCGTATGTATGATTATCGTATGTTCCTTTACAAAGTGTATAAACACGTGACCCGTATAATCTACACCTGTGTGATAGAATGGACGTGACGGATACACCCTTGCTGTTGGTAAATCTCCCATTATTTCATGATGCTGACTGGGACTCTGCTTCCTGCACTCCACACATTGATAGATACGCTTCTTTGAGGCCTTGAACCTACTAACCAGTACTCCAGCAAGTATATCACGTTACAAAGCCTCGCAAGACAATTACTTATAGTTTTACAAAATAAGTATTTACAATTTTAATTTTTATAATGACCCCGCTACGAAATACTCAAAATCTGTAAGAAATACGAGTGGCGCCTGGTCGTCTATTATGACATGAGTCCCCACTGGGAGGGATCATTGTCATTCAAGAAGTACTTAGAATATTTACAAATCATATGTGATAGTAAGCTAGACCATTCACAATGCGCAGCGATCATGTTACAATTACACCACGGCTACGAACAATTGATTCACTACAACGATGTCATGATGAATAAACAAACCTCGCGCACGCGACGAGGACTAATAAACGGTGCTGGCAACATAGCTAATTTATGAAATTAAATCATTGCCGCACCGAGTAATTTAAATAACAACATCATGTTATATATAAATCCGTATCAAGTTACCTAGCGATTAACCTAGCCCTAGCCTGTGACTGAAAGTGGCCTAAACTCGTTGTCGCGGTTACTGTCGGGGCAGCTGTTTGGGGAACGCATAGGATTCGCAGGCGGTCAGTCGGAGGTGAGGCGGCCGCCCTCCTCCTCTATGATGATTCGAGTGTGTAGTTCAGTGTATGTTTTGTGCCAGTGTGTGTGACAATAAGGTTCTGCGCTATAGCTTTGCGAACTTCGACGATGGCGTTAAGTTTAATTCTGTGTAGATTATTTATTTATACTTACTAACAAGTGTAGGTTAAGGACAAAATAGAATCACCTTATATCATCTCATAATTATAACTAACCTGTTTACAACCTGTAACCTGTTTACCTGGGGAAGTAATCTCACTAGTAGACCAAGGGAAAGAAATTAATACAAGAATAGGATACGCCTGGAAGAAGTACTGGTCACTGAAGGAAATCATGAAATGTAAAGAAATCGGAATAAACATAAAGAGTAAACTCTACAACTCATGCGTGCTCGCACAGCTTTAGTGAAAAAAATTTAAACAAGCGTCAGTCGAAACTCCGCCATCGCCTAGGTGACTACTTATTTTTTGTGTTAGTGAAAACTTGTTTAATCTTGAAGTGATTCGCTGAATATTAGAAAAAAACAATGGAAGGGTAAGTAATTATTGATTATATATACTAATTATATAATAGTTCTGTTAATTTTCACTAAGAATCGGTCTGTAACTAACAGCATGTTCAATTTCGAACACGTGAGGATGATTTTATTGTAGTCATATTTCAACCAAAAATGGATGAAAAGGCAAGTTGATATTAGATCTAAGACGTAAATATAATTAGTTTTGATATATTCCATAGGTAGCATTATATTTATTTCAAAAACGTGAAAATATGTAATGAAATATGGGAGTAGATACTCTCATACCGGGAGCCGGTTACGTCAACAGCATACGTTTGACATTTTTGGGCAGCCATGTTTTTTGTGTTTCTGGAATGCTTTCTAAGTATGGATATGCCTCGGGAATATTTTTGCATGAATTTAAATTTTTATTTATTTTTTATTTTTGCAATTTTTTTTCATTATTGAGCTATTTTTAAAGAAGCTTTAAGAAAATAATATGTTTGCACTTTTTTATTTTTTGCATCATTCTCTTTTTTTTGTATTTGCATGAGCTTTATTTTTTCTGCTTTTTTAATATATGAAGACAACGACGATCTCGGGGACGACGTGGAAGTAAAGCGACTACGCGCGGGGGTCGAGGTGGTGCACAGGGCAGGGGCCGTGTCCGCACGCGCGGCGGTCGTGGTTGTGGTTTTGGTGCTGGTACTGATGGTCTTGGCGCTTGTAGGCCCTCAGTTTCTAACTCGTAATTGCTTCTTATTTTTATTAATAAAATGCTTGGTAATGTTTTTAATAATGAATAAAGTATTTTAAACAAGTAATTTATATTTCAGTGTAACTAGTGGATCGTTGCAGAGCTTTAATGAGGTTCATGCTATGGAAAGGCCTCTCCATGAAAGCAGGAAGAGGAAGCTGCCGCCAGTGAGGACAATACCTGACGGGTAATATAAAAAATAATGTTAAATTATTATACTTTATTCTTTAGCAATTGTTTCATTATTCTTTTATATGGTAATAAAATTAACACTTTTTTTTAGATACCAATCCTTATGGTCGTCCATACAAGAAATGGTGCTCCCCTCCCCCTCCACGAGTCAAGAGTCTCCGATGTGCTTGGCTCCACCGTCTCCGGCTTTGTAAGTATACTGTTATCTTTTAAATTTTCAAATGCAATTAGTTTTCAACCGTAACAATTAGCATCGAATACTTATACTTGCAAGTATGTTGAATAAGCAAAATTATATTTTTTTAGTTATTGCAATACCGGTACTGATTTTCTTATTTTCTAAGGATTCCACCAGTTGGGGCCTCATCTTCATCATCAGCCGTCAGGTCTCGTCCTTTGAGGGACGAGGAAATTGGCCAAATCTTGAATTATGGTAAGTGAATATTTTTCTTTCAGACCTACCTTTTAGTAGTATATATAAATAGACTACAGTATATTATTATTATTTATACAGGCAGTGAAGAGGATGCTGACAGCGATGATGAAGATGAAGATTTAGTTCAGCCAGTGCATCTGCCGAGGAGAGCTGAACGACTATTTATGGTCGAGGAAGACTCTGAAGTGCCACCCATAAATGCTGCTATAAGCTTTGAGTGGCCACCTCAACTTCCCTCCCCCCTGCAGCCCCAACCCAGCACCCAGCCCGAGCCCGAACCCAACGCTGAGCCTGAACCCAGTGCCGACCCCGAAGCTATCTTCGAACCATACAATAAGTTCGATTTTAAGTGGAGAGGGTTTCCAGAATCTCAAATTCCTCCTGAATTGAGAAAGGAACCATTCTCCGATATAAATTGTGGTCCTACAGTTCCATTGGCGAGCCCATATGAGGCATTTACTGCTATATGGGATCGCCAAATAATGGAGTACATTTCTACGGAGACAAATAGGTATGCTCAGCAAGAGGTAACGGCCATGCTTCATCAGGGGCTACTTTTGCCAACGAGTCGTATCACACGATGGCGGGATACGAATCCAGATGAGCTGTATGTGTATTTCGCGATACTCCTAGCGACTGGGATTATTGTGAAATCACGTGCAGACTCATACTGGAATACAGCCCAGGATTTATTATCTTCTCCTGGGTTTTCAGCAACGATGAGCTTTGACCGTTACTTCCTGCTCTCTAAATGTCTCCACTTTTCGAATAATTATGACTGCAACCCACACACAATGACGCGATCGGAGGCAAAACTTTTTAAGGTGCGTCCTATTACAAATCATCTTAACCAGCGGTTCCAACAGTTATTTAATTTATCCCAAAATATTTCATTGGACGAAAGTCTGACACAGTGGAAGGGGTGGTTGGATATTAACCAGTTCATCCGAAATAAAGCTGCCACAGTCGGAATCAAAACATACGAGGTTTGTGAGTCCCAGTCTGGCTATTTGTGGCGGTTTGAAGTGCACGCGGGGCATGACGAATGTCCACAAGATGGTCCTTTGTCTGGGGTAGTACCGGCACTTGTGCTTAAACTTCTCAATGGTCTTGAGCACAAGGGCCACACGGTTTGGATAGACAATTTTTATAATTCTCCTGCGCTTGCGCGAGAGTTAAAAGTACGGGGGTTTAACTGTGTTGGCACTCTTCGTTTAAACCGTCAGTTTGTTCCCACTGAACTTACTAGTCTGACCAAGGGAGCTTTGGCTGTAGGTCAAGTTCGTGGCTGCACTTCAGGCGATGTGGATCTGGTGGTATGGCGAGATAAGAACCTTGTTTCTCTTATCTCGACGTACCATGGATTAGCAACGGTGAAGTGTGGCGACGTACTAAAGCCCTCGATAGTAGCTGATTACAATGTGTGCATGGGTGGTATTGATCGCAAAGATCAAATGATTGCCATGTACCCATTAGAAAGGCGGCGGAATCGGGTGTGGTACAAAAAATTTTTCAGACGTTTGTTAAATGTAAGTGTCCTGAATGCATTCATACTCCTCCGCACACAGCGACCTCTTACCCACCGAAGGTTCCGTGAAACTTTGGTAAGGGAATTGGTCGCAAAACACAAGCCACATTCATACTCAGCAGGTACAGCTCGACCAGTGGGACATTTTCCGGCTCAGTATGATTTTCTGGCCGGAAAACAACACGAACGCCAGCGCAGATTTTGTGTCGTATGCAAAAAACGCACAACTGCATATTGCAGGCAGTGCAACGTTCCACTGTGCGTGTTTACCTGCTTTGAGCCATATCACACTTAACAGTAACACATCACATAAATAGTATTTTAAATAAATTTCACATACACGTTCACGAGAATCTTCGAGTTCTTTCAGTCGGAACAAACTCTTTTAGTATTCGTTCAGTGGGAACAAACTCTTTCATAGGGCAGAGTATACTATTCTATAATAATCTTCCTAAGAGCGTCAAGGATCTGACTTATACCCAGTTTAGAAGCCTTGTTTTTAAATGTCTAATTAAAAAGGCGTACTATACATTAAATGAATATATTGAAGAAAAAAAAAACGCTTGGAATGGTATTTCTTAACGCTCGTGGAACGGTGACCTTTTTCATGTATACTTATTTTAAAAAGAGCGACAATCGGATTTTCTTGTCGGTTCTTCTCTGTAGAAACTGCCTTTCGAACCGCTGGTTAATGTTTTGTAATACCATGACGATTCAAAAGTGTTCTTGTCGGTTCTTCTCTGTAGAAACTGCCTTTCGAACCGCTGGTTAATGTTTTGTAATACCATGACGATTCAGAAGTGTTACTTTATGTAGCCTAATTGAATAAAGATACTTTTGACTTTTGACTTTATTGGTAATGTGCACGACTACAGCGCCAACTAGCGTCCATAACCTTTGTGGATTAGTCACATTGACATTTATGTCGTATATTTTTTTAAATATATCGAAATGAAAACTGACAGTTACGTTACCGGAATACAATTTTTTTACCTATGCAGTGTAATATAAAAATGTAACATATTAAAGTGCAAAGCTCATATACCCCAATGAGATAAAAATGTTTTGAATGTACGTTAGTAAATAAACAAACACTATACCTACTCATGAAAACCATACCTTGAAAATATGTTATACGAAAAGTCGTATCCATACTTTTTTAACCTCTCAGGTACCAAAATGAACCATTTTTTACTACTTTTATCAACTTATATCTTGAAATATTTCTTAGAACTGTATTGTTCTGTTGATTTGTTTAGATGCTTTAATCTATCTAAATCTTAGAAAACGTCTAAAAGTTCCGTTACTTGCAATATTTGTTCCAAAAACTATGTTTTTAAATGTATGTAATTTTTGACCCAATTTTTTGAGTCATTTTTGTTTAACTCCTACTCGAGATATATATAATATAGCGCTGCGATACTTTTGTAATACATAGTTTATAAGCTTAAGTTTCAAATAAACATAGCATCGTAGTCCATATCGGCATAAGTCGTTAAAATTAGTTTGAAATATGATATCCACTTTTGAGAACTTGTCAAGTGGCAGTTCTTTGTGACTATATTAAGAACATGTGTTGTGTAAAAAATATGTATGGTGGCACTTGAAGTTTGAGTTGTATTTTATACCTAATGTGATAAGCTGTAAATAAAATACTTTATGAACATCCAAATATTGTTGTAATTTAAATTATAGCCGAAACTTATCTAAATATCACAGTGCCCTATGTTGAAAGTTCTTTGTTAGCTATAATTGTGTATTTACATAGAAGTGGTTGAAAGTGAATAAAGATTATTCAATTTATAATAAGATTTTTTACTTGAATTGACTTGATTCCTACTAGATACGGAGAAAATCCAGTTACAGTAAAAGTCTATCTCAAAAATGGGCTGTCTGTTGACCATAGCGGCTCCCGGTATAACAGATACGTCAAAATGGGCTAATGTCATTCAACATACGAAAGGTTAACATATCAAGATTAAAATAACATATCACGAAGTTGTTTACTACAACAAAGTGTGTAGTCGTCAAACAAGGAGAGATACCATATAAGGAGAGAGAACTAGAGATATTATCGTACAAAAATTACACGCGTTAATCAAAAATTCTCACATTTTTTTGCTTTTGTTTACAACAGGATTTTTCAACCAGTGTGCCGCATATGTTTTCAAGTGTGCCGCGACCAAATTCCAACCATAAAAAAATATTTCGGAAAACAAAGTACTTCGAAACAATTAGTCGATTCTGATGAAACGAGACGCGTAGAGCTTGCACTTCCCGTCGTCATAGTGACGGAGCGAAGGATATGCGGCCGCCGTGCGCCGCCCGCGCCCTCGCCCCCGTGTGCGCGGGAGGGAGAAGTGGCGCACAGCGGCCGCCCGCTTGTCCTTGTTTTGTTTCATTCATTCGTGCACTTGTCGTGCGTTCGCGCAGTCTTGTACTCGTAAAACTTGTTCGTTGTTCTCGCTGTATTACACCAAACTCGCTGTGTATAGTGCGAGTATATTTGCTATTAAGACGTTTGAGTTTGCGTTCTAACAAGACCTTCAACATGGATAAATTCGTAACTCGTAAATCAACTGATGGTCAACAGTCATCGAGTCAACCCGTCGTAAAACAACAAAAGGTTATAAATACTAAACGACAATACCATGAAGACTATTTAAAGCTGGGTTTTACTTGGTCAGGAGACAAAGACGAACCGAACCCTTGTTGTCTTGTTTGTGGCCAAAAATTATCCAATGAAGCAATGGTCCCTAGCAAATTAAACAGACACCTCTCTACAAAACATTCTCATCTCTTGGACAAGGACCTACAATACTTTCAACGTTTGCTGAAATCTCAATCCCAGCAATCTACAAGTCTCACCAAGACAATGACTATATCGCACTGATATTACAAGACCGCATCAACTCAAAAAAGACCAAATTTGAGATAACGCTTTCTAGATACGTAAAATTCAATGTTCGACGCGTCAATAAAACCGTCGTTCAAATAGTCCAAAAAACCACGGAGAGATGGTGTTATGAGACATCCTTAGTGATTCAATGCGCGTTCTTCCCCTCCCGCGCAATATTGCATCATCTTTAGTTACGGTTGAAGTTCGTGAAGTAAGGTTGTGTCGCTGTGCGGTAAAAACCGCATTATTTTGGATTACAACGATATTACTGAATCAGGTATGTATAAATTCAAGTATTATTTCGAATTACTACATTATTGTTGATTTAAATCAACATATAAACTTCTTGCATTTCGAGTTGCTACACTATCATTAAATGACATAAATCTGATGTCGAGTAATATTTTAACTTACGACGTTCTTATTGGTTCAGTAAATAATTTTAGACTTAATACACTATTAATGAATGATTTTTATTTTGTAGGTTTTTGTAGTAAATTGTCAAAATTTTCAAAATTCTGTTAGAGATACCTATAGCATTTCTGTACGTATTCAAATAGTGGTGGCAAACTTTAATTAAAATATTCTTCTATTAGTTAAAAACTGATTTTAAGTTATTACACTCTAGGTGAAACAAAGAAATCATTATTTTTAGTCATTTTTAAACCTACTTTTTTATTTACAGCATGAACCGTAGGCGCCTTTTAGTGGACATGGCGACCAAATCTAGATCTATAGGTGAGGATGACAAAGAAAACTTAAACGAAGAAAATACTAGAAACTATTATATTTCACCCCTGCACAGTGATCAGAGTGATTTTGACGATTCGGACTGCGACCCTCATTTCATTCCTGGATTAAACGGTAAAGTTCCTAATTTACTTCAGGGTACTTCTACGAGACGGCAAAGTAGTTCTTCTTCAAGTAGTTCTGCTTCAAACAGTTCTTCTTCAAGTAGTTCTAGCTCATCTTCGTCAAGCAGCTCAGATGAAGCAGAAAATAATTTAAACCCTGTTGCTTCTACTAGTGGATCAGCAGGTCAAATAACTACGGAGACAAATACTTCGGAAGTGCAGGAAATCGTGAGAGGCAAGAAAAGGGTGAGAAATGAAGCAAATTGGAAAAGTAAAATGGCAAAAACACTTAGGAATTTAGGCAAAGACTACACGTCAAGTGGGAAAAAACTTGTACCCGGTAAGAAAATAGGTCCTTCGTGTGGAGACAAATGTCGGCTAAATTGTAAAGCTAAAATTAATGGAACCCAGAGACAAGATATTTTTAACTCTTATTGGTCATTAGGAGACCTGCAAAAACAAAGAAAATTTTTAATAAATCATACTTCACAAATTAAACCAAAATACAGATACTCATCTACTCAAAATTTCCGAAAATTAAATACCGCATTTTACTTCGAGCTCAACCACACTAAAATTAGAGTTTGCAAATTTTTTTTTTAAGAATACTCTCGTAATAAATGATAGGCCAATTGCTACTGCGTTATCAAAAAAAAACAGACACTGGATTTGTAGAAGAAGAATTGCGCGGAAAACATAATAATCATCGAACTGTGGATCCCGAGATCAATGAAAGTGTGAAAAGTTTTATAATAGCATACCACGAATTGAATCACACTACCTTAGAGCTCAGACATCAAGAGAGTACATTGCCTGTGACAAATCTTAAGCCGACTTATACCGAGACTATAAAGAAAAGCGTACAAGGGCCAAAATATTTTTAGATGCCTAAAAACCAGTCCCTTGGAATGAAAATTAAATTTATGGGAAATTAGTATAAATGTTGTACCTGGAAGAAAACATTACAATAAGGTTTATTTTTCATCTTCCAGCTCTAACGATGAGCTCTTAACAAGCTTTAGTCAACCATCAATTTCTAACATAAAAGAAATGAAGCAAATTCAAAAGGAAAACGTTCATCCTACAAAGATATATGACGGTGTCCATGTTTTAGTAAAAGTGTCTTCTGTTAAGGACAAACATTACACTTACCTAGGTGTTGCAAAAAGTGAAGTTGATGAAGAAGGAGACGTCAAAATTATGTTTTATAAGACCATGGATAATACTGGCAAAAGGTTCAAAGCAGTAGAGACTGATATTTCTTACGAACCTTACGACAACATCGTAGAAATTGTCCCTAACCCCAAAATTGTCGTAAAAGGTAAAAGGGTATACTTTAACTTTGATAAGCCATTAAACGTTTTTGAAAAGTAAGACTAAATCGAAAGTATCTCATTAGTTTATAAGGTTGATTTTCTAATATTAATTGGTTCCTAACAAATATTGACGTGGGTAAACGTTATATTTTATATTGAATTAGCTAAGCTTTGTTTTATTTTATGTTATTTGAGATACTTTATTTTATGTTAAGTCATAAAAAGTTAAATTTGTTTTGTTTTTATCATTATACTAAGATCTCTATAGAAAGTACAAAGTATTATATATATAAGACAATACGACTGTGTTACTAGGCTTACTACTGCGTTACTTTTGTGTCCCTCTGATTATTATTGTATTTTCAATAATACTTAGGATTCTAATTATTAAAAATGCCCCAAATTCATACGTACGTGATATTCATCAAAAGAAGAATATTGTGTCGTCAATTAGAATTAATTTAAAGTTTTTTTTTGTCACTAATGGAAAAGTTTAAACTTTAAAATTCAACATTGGTAACGCAGTAATCTAGATTAATAAGAATATTCTGTGAAACTGATTATTTCTGTGATTTAACTTTATAGGGGGTTAACATAAGCATTACAGTTCAAAACTGACTTATTAATGAGTCTCAATGAACAATATTAATAAAAAAAAAAAATTTGTAAAAAAGTAACGCTGTTGTTTTATTTTTCGACGCCTAGGTATATTATATGCCACAAATACAGTAAAATCATTAAAACTATCGCTGCAAAGGTAGGTATATTATAAATCGAACTACAACATATATATATTTGCATAAAAAAATAAGAAAATAATTATTTTAATTAAAAAAAAAAAATAAAATTTTATTTTTTAATTATTATTTAAAAAATAATTTTGACCAAAAAATAAAACATACCAATTTACTCTCAAATTACGGTTAAACGTAATTTTTATAGAGAATTTAATAATTAAATCCAAAATACCAAAAAAAAACAAAATAAATTTGGCGAAAAGTTTA